>JAWWEN010045989.1:0-12100 GCA_035582955.1 Sycophila texana
TTTGTAATTTTCAGGGCTCCTTTAAATATCGATAAGGTAACTGCAAAAAAATTTATGGTAGGGAACGTGATGATTTCGTCATGAAAATCGAATCGGCTGCTATCGAATCTTCTGCTAATTTCAGTGTCATAAATTGACTAAGAATATGGTTAAAATCTGCGAAGTATGGTGCACTGGACATGCTCACCATCTCAGTTGGCGAACGCAGCACAGGCGCCACTATTATGGTATAAAAATCAATCAGATTTATCTTATCTTAGAATCATGGAAATATCATCTATAGACGGCAAGAATACGTTAACCAAATCAGAAAATTGATCGTAGTTTGATCAGAAACTGTCGCCAGATACGCAAGGTTCTACTTAGAATTTTAACTTTAAGTTGATCAATCACCAGAAAATTAATTATATTCTCATCAATTTATGGCTAATCTGTTATTATTTTTGATCGACAAGAGAGCCGACGGTTTTAAAGAGTCCCAAGCACGAGTCCATTAAACTGAGATATTGGCTTCTTTATGTGTCCGGTGGTTTAGTCGAGGGTCGCGAATCTGTAGTTAAACTGGTGATAAATCAAGATGCCGATTAATTTTATCGGAACACAGCTATAGTCACTGGTAATACGTCTTATCTCGTGTATTTAATTGATATACCGGGAACGCGATTCGCTTTTCTCGTTCGAGCGCTCCGGGGAGGCCCGCGTAGTTATAGCCCCACGCCGCCTCGCTCAAGCAGCTTCAGCGCTAATTCAATTTCAGCAAGTCGATTACGGTAAATTCACCGAGAATAAAATTTCAATAAAAAGCAACGCCCCGGCGTTATAGTCCTTATACACATACATATATATACTCTCGAATGCCCGGCCGTTTAATTCGACTTAACGTCGTTCCCCGCGCGATTCTCCCGATGCGCAAGACACTCCTCGAATTATCATAAAAGACTCGCGCCAATAGCAGCGGCCACGTAATAAACGCGATAAATCAGCCACGGTAGGCGCGGAGGAGGCCTGCTGTATGCGTGCACGCCTACAACCGAAATTAATTTGCGCGCTCCCGAAAGTCTGAACTTCGAGGGGATAACGACGCGGAATTCGGCGGCGGGGGAGTGTACATGAGGCGGACGGAGACGGAGCGCTCGGACGCGCCCGAGGTGTAAATCCAATTGGCGCTGGGTGCCTCGAAGGCGAGGGCCGTGCACGTACCGGCCGTGCATCATCCCCCGGCCCGGTAACCGCAAGTCTCTAGCCGGGCGACCGCGATATATCGCCGTGTTCGCGCGACTCGCCCCGCTCCGGGGTTAGGCGCTGCCAGTCGATGCTCGCTTTCTTATCGGCCATCCCGCGAGAGACGTGGCCCCGCGATTTATCGCCGCCACCGCGTACGTACGGCCCGAACGCACTCCGCTCCACGAGAATTGATAGCGGGGACTTTGCGCCGCTCCCCAGATGACAACTCGCCCTATAGAGCCGCCACGCGGCGTTCATTTTGCACGATATGCGTTACGTAGACTGCGCGTGACGCGAGCACGCGATGCTTTCATTAGGCCCTTGTGTTTATGTGCAATGGGCCTGTTTAATTAAACGTGTGTCCGTGAGATGAATGTGTATAATGAAGAATGTATATATCAGACTGATTCTGTTCGAAAGTTTGTGCATTATATATAGAATCTTGGAGATTTACCAGAAAAGTATCACACTTTTCGATCGTTGATTTCGATCAAACTTTAAAAATTTTTTTCTAGTATAGTATATATTGAAGTCGTAATCTTTAGTTTGATCCCTATAGAGACTTTATTTAGATGGTACAGTATGTTTTAAACATTTCTTACAGATATTATATTTTTAGCATAATTTTTAAGAGCAATGCTAATGTTTTTAGTTGTATCTGTTGAACAAAAGCTCATGGGATTGAATATGAATGGTTCATTTCATTATTTGCTATACTCAAGAACAATTATTAAAGTTTTGTTTGAATAGGTCATTCAAACACTTTTCTGGTTGATGGACTGAGGTTATGGAAAGACAATTGTGTAAGAAGGAAATGTTTCGTCTTTTTTATTCAAAGAATTGTGAATGAGAATTACGCAGATATAATATTAAAAAGGGTGAGAAGCTTCCATGAAGCATCGATCGAATTCTATTATATTTTTTTTAGTTATTATAAACTCTCATTTCTGCATCTTTAATCAAATGGATTGCTAATTCGCACTTGAGTGAGCTTTGACCTGCTGTGACACCGATAAAGTCACGCAGAAATCGACCTTCGAGTTCGGACAAAAAATGCTGTCCCAGTCCTGAATGAGGCTACGTATTAATTCAGAAGCTCGTAATCAAGCGTACATATAAGGAACTCAATATTGCATTTTTTTTTTATTTTTTTGTTTAAACGTTATAAGTGCTTTAAATTGGGGCATGTTATATACTCTGACATGAAAAAATTTGCTTTTTCAATTCTGTGATGATTTTCGATTCGAAGTAAATTATGAAGCTTGTTCAGGTATACGACAAGCTTGTAAGTAAAATTAAATTTTTAAATTAAACTTTTTATCGCCTACCGAAATATTTTCAACTAAATTTAAAATCGAAGAATAATTCTCATAAAAATTGAAAACAATTTTAAATCGCAGCCGACAAATGATCATCGAAAAAACAATCCCAAGAATAATTGAATCAAGAAACTCACGTTAAATAACCCAATGTATTATATAAGTCGTAAATAACACATCTTTCTTGGGCCGGGTTGAACCGGGCGAATAATGATCGGCTTTGTTCGCTTTAACTGCTCTATCGCCGGGCGATTAATTAGATCGGGAGCAGCTCAATGGACCACTAAGACCGAAAATAATAGAGGTCCGCCATTCCAATTTTACATGTGTCCGATTTTCGGATAATGCCCTTTGTCTTCCCGAAAGCCCAGGATGTACCTTCGATAGGACGATTTTTCACCCATTATAAGCGCATTTATCGCCGGGCTCGATCTCGCCGAGGCTGCAATAACGCATCGACGATCGCCAATCGATTGCCAGCGCACGCGAGCTGTCAACTTTTTTTTTTTTTTTTTTTTCCTCAAAGCCCAAAGGTGAAAGCCTTTCGAAACACGATCCATGCCCTCATCTTGCTCTTTAACTTCGAGCACCAGCCTCGCCGATCGTCCATTATACAGCTGGAAGTCAAGCAACCTGGCGAATAGAGTCGTTGCCGGACGAAAATCACCTCGCACCCCTTATACCTCTTTTTTCATCTCACCTCCCTGCGGGAGCCGATCCTTTATATTCCCCGGCTCCAGCACGTTTCTGGCCCTCGTATTATCCATCTTCCCAACTGTCTCCGATTTCGTCCACCCTCCGGTTCCGCCACTTCCATTCTCATTACACGCGTTCCCTCTTCCCCGCACCTCCGTCACCTTCGTTATTTCACGTCACTTTTACTCTCGACTCCTCCATTTTTTCGGCCGGCGACCCCTTTCTCCCTTTCAGAGACCGCTTTTATACGTCGCGTATTTCTCGCTGTCCGCGACTTCATTGTACCTCGGAGTGTATTTTCCCGGAGAGGGCGCGCCGCCATCCCTCCGAAATTAGGGTCTCGGAGGAGACGAGGGCGAATATTTCGCCGCAGGAGGCGGGGGGGATGGGAGCTTCGATTGGAGTCCGAAAATCGTATGTATAAAGGAGCCAGCCTCGGTCGCCGCTGCCACCCTCTCGCAGAGGCGGCTTTTCACCGGGGATAAAAAGTCACACGCGCACTCGCCCCTTTGCTGCCTGGGCCGGAGAAAAGGAGCTTAAGTGTTTCTTTCAGGTCGGCGCCGATCTACCGGCTGCAGGGCCGCTTTAAACGCCCGCCGCCTCTAAACGCGCACAGGCGCCGGGTCCTTTTCGCCGCCGTCTGGATTCAACTCGCAAAGCCCTTTTTTTCACGTGTAAGCTACGGCATGCGCTCTCCTGGCTCCTTTCCGTTGGGGTGAGTGGCCCCTTTGTGCTCGATATTCATAGACCTTCATCAGTCGTTTATTGCTGGACTCGCGGCTCGAGAAACGATCGGGCTAACTTTATTTTTGGGTATCAATTATCGCGGTCTATTAGAAAAATTTCCTTTTTTTTTTTTAAGGTAATAAATCAAATGTCAATGGAGCAGAATATCCTTTGACGATGGTCTAAACTGATTTCAAAGGAACAATGGAACTGAAAAATATCTTATTATAGTATCTTCTGAATGATTGATTCGAGAGACTCATATTTCCGTATACATATTTATGAAGCAAATAATCCGAAGGACCATCGCTTGCATAAGATATATAGCGCCACTTAGCACCCTGAGAAATTTACAGATCGGAAGCAGTAAAATTAAAGAATCGATCGACCCTTTACATCTTTACGAGGAGCCCAGCGATAACCGTACTTTTAAAAAAAGCACTCGATCAAGCCATACGAAAAAATTCAATTCCTGAGTGGAATTACCGCGTTGATTTCCAACAATGCAAACAGAGGAGCGACATAAACCTCTTCCGCGGTGCGGCGGGAGGTGGAAGGGGGAGAAAAAAATGGCCCGAACCGCTCGGAGCAATCCGGAAGAAATAGAACGTGATTCCGTTTTCGATGGCTGGGACGGCCGGAGGAAGCGGCGCGCGGAGGAGAAATCCAGCGGATGCGCCCGCGCCGCCGATTGCTCACGTAGAACAGCCTCTCCCTCTCCAGCGCCGCACGCGGAGGGCTATATACGTCCGCCGAATCTACCTTCCTGAAAATCGAACGACCCGATCGCCGCACCTCGGGCGGTAAATTTCCCACCTGCGCAAGCTCGCAGCGGCTGATTTCAGCGATAGCTCGAGGGGGGGGGGGGGAGCAGGGGGGACATTCCGCCGAGTGCGATCACTTATTGTTAGTCGCGGCGAAATTCTGCGACAGCGAGAGTCTCCGAAACCCCGTCGTCGGGTCGGGATGAGGAAAAAAAGGGGCAGGGGGCACGCGAACGGGAAGAGAGAAAAGCTCGCCCTGAATAAAGTCACTCGGTCGCGGGCGAGCTCGGGGGAAGGAAGGGTGGAGCGAGTTATCCCTGGTCGTGAGGGAATACGTGTGTGTATTCAGTAATCCGTGCTCGAGCGAGGGCAATTCCCTCGACACTGACGCTCTGTTAATTCGCTTTCGTAATTAAGCGAGGAAAAATACGCGACCGGGAATTAAGCGCCGCGAGTCAAAAAATTTTCGACCGAGTTTTTAAGCGGAGATTATACGCATCGTGCGTCGAACTTCACATTTTTCCGCTGTTATATACGAATTTTAGAAATGGCTTGAAATTGTTTGAACATGTGAACGATTTATTTTGATTGTACATAAAGGGACTTTTTTTCTACTTTACACTTTATAATAAAAAAAAAAAAATTAATAATAATTTTCTACTTTACTCTTAATTTTCAGTTGTAGTGGAAAATACACAATTCATTCTGCTTAATTAACCAGAATTTTTTTAGAAACGAGAGTTTTCAAAATTAAAAAGATGAGTTATTAATTAATTATTCGGAACAATCGATAATTACTATAAGCGTTTTTTTTCATAACAGAGTGCCAATTTTTATTGTCGTATCGTAATTAAACTTCGGTTTATTTTTACGGAAATTTTATCGAAAAATGTTATCATTTTCTTAATTTGTTTTAAATAAACATTGTTGAAATAATACTCAGTTAAATTAACCAACGCAATAAACGTTCACTTTCGTACAGCATATCCATCGATCAAAATTCAATTCAAATCATCGCCGGGCAATCCATAACAAAACAATTTCCCAAAACCCAAAATCAAAAGCCATGGCCACAACTAACAAAGACGAAATACAGGGCACCCGATAGCGGTCCAAAAACAAATGAATTTTTTTAAAACGATGCGCGGCTGAAAAGAAAAATCGTTTTTTTTTTTATTCCGTAACAGCTCACACCGTTACGTGCGGCGCAAAGCAAACTGTCACCGGCGAAAGCGCGCCGCGCTGACGAAAATTCAAAACCATAGCCATAGCAGAAAAGCTGCCCCGCGACTGCCGCAAGCTCGTCGCGCGATAAACACGTACAGCGCAGTTGCGTAAGCCGCGACTTTTCGAGGTAGGAGGGAAGCTGCGGAACAGCGGGCCCGTTGCGTAAACACGACCGCCAAATTGACCCACGGCGCTCCAGCGTATGATAACGTTAATTATTGCGTCCGCGAAAAAATCGAACCCGCCGTGGCTCGGGTCTCGGCTTATCGGCAATTTTCGCCGGGCCACCGGCTCTTCGGTCATGTGCGCTACGGTTGATCGGAAGATTTTTAAATATAGAACATAACTAACGAAATGCGAAGTGTAATTTTCCCGCTAATTCTCGCGAAATTGATAAATTACAGCGGGTAACGGTTTAATGAGGTTATAATCGAGTTGATAATCTTTGACGAATATTTGCGCAAGTACAAGTTCTATTTTTAAATCAATTTTTAAATTGCAATTTGCTTTGTGCATGCATTTCGGAAATTGGAGGAGGGGATAGTGGTTGAAGTGCGGGGGGGGGGGGAAACGTAGCGGGAGACACGTGTTCTGGTGATGCCCAGATTTTCGATCAATTAACGATTAATTAATTACGATTATGCAAATTATTGCCATTTCCATAGCGTGATGCGATCCTCGGGATAGGAACTGACTGCGTAATTTATGGCGAAGGAGGATACTGATAGACAGGTAGCTTGTTACCGCCTGTCACGCGTGGATTTAGCCGGTAACACCGAACTTCGAAATGGTTAATAAATAAATTATCGGCTTATAACTTCGGTATAGGCGCGGTGGAAAAGGACACTCATTATGCACGATTTAATGCAGGAGAAATGAGTACGCGTTATTTTACGCCCTGCATGTTTATCGATTGTCTTTTACAGGAATTATGGGAGATGAATTTATTATTGCATTTATCAAGGTTAATACTGCATGTCGAAGTGATTTTAGAAAGCTTATTTTCCCGCCTAGTCATCTCGCTTCGGTAATTACAGTAATTTTCGAGGTAATTTTTTTTTTTTTTTAACCATAGTATATACTATAGAATCGTATTATAGTTTTACGAGCCTACGAAGCGATGACGGCACAAAGCGACCGCAAACTATCATATCGATCGACGTAAACCTGCCTCCGTATACAATATCAAAACAAATAAATCCTATAACAACGGTATTCATTTTTCCCCCCGCAAACCTGTCCATTTTTTTCCAGCGAAACTAACGCTTTTCGCAATTTTTTCCCAATAGGCTGGTCGGTCCTTTTTACTCGGCTTGCTCTCGTAGTATAAATAACGCGAGAAGAAAAAAAAAGTCTAAATCCAATAAGTCAATAACTCCGGTCAGCAGTGATTGATTCCCTTAGCAATAATGCCCACCAACATCCCTCGTATTCTCTGAGCGAGAGAAAGAGAGGGAGGAGGGGAGGGCACGCAATGCCAAGTTTGCCGCACGAAAAAAAAAAAAAAGGCCAGGCCAAAACGAACTCGGTCGATTCACCTTCGATGCTGCGAGCGCTTTCGCACGGGCGCTTCGCGCGAGTTTTGCACGGCCGCCAGTGGGCTTACGCGCCCTACTCGACACCGACTAACCGACGGCCAATTGGGAGGAAAAACCGAGCGAGGCTCCGTAATAACAGACGCGCATCGATCAAACGGCATCCGAGCGTTCTTTTCGTTTCATTAAGTAGAAAATGCGTTTCGCGATTGCTCGACTCCTCTTTTTTTTTTCTTCTTTTTTTTTTGTGCCCGCCATATTTTCCCGGCGGCCTTTTATTTCGTCGGCGTATCTTTCCGACGCGCTGCTCCCGAGCAAACAGTAGTGGCGCGCTTTTACTTTTACGGCCGGTGAATTCTCGAAGGCAATAAATAACGGGGCGCACGATGTAAAGCTGACGGAATAAGTTTCATTGAAAAAGTGACCGTAGAGAGGAAAATCGTGTAAAGGTCGCCTTAAAAAAAAAGCTTGTTTCGCAACTTTACATCGGCGGGAATAACTCTTCTACGTGCTAATGCTGAAAGAGTGTAGTAAACTTCGTGTACGTAGGCACCGACGATACGAGTCGATCGTGCTACACTCGCAAATTACGCGGCGCCTATGTTCCTCGCAGTGAAACAAAATTATTTGCATCGGCTGCAGGAGAAATTGCACGCCAATTGTAAAAGAAAATCCGTTTATTTTGCTTCACCTGAAACTACGCGCATCTCGGGCAAACACATTCGGATTCATTTTTCGCTCAGCGCAAGGCGACTTAAAATTTCGTATACACTTTCAATATAAAAGGCTATAATCCAGGTGATCTAAAAATACGAAAAATTCCCGCGTCCAGTCTCGGTATCTGCGAATTTCCGCTAAAACCGAAAAGCCGTCGGAACGCCGACCCCCGCTGCCGACTGCAATATTCAATGTCGGCCCAAATTCAGACGCAAGCGGCCGCTCGCGCGCGAAGTAGCGCACCGTCTACTATCGATTCGGACGTTCGATGCCGTCGCCGCCGCGCAGTATATATAGGTGTAAGGGGCGCAGGGCACCGGCGAACTACGGAGGAGGTGCGCAGCGTTTAATGACTGCCCATCGTCGAAATGGCAGTCGGGAAATAATTATCGGATCGATTAGAGCGTGTGCGCGGCCGATCGGCTTCGAGTCCCGCGGACGTCTTTAGCGCTGCGACGGCCGGCAAATATTTGAGGATACACCGAGGCGGTGTCATGGGAGTAGATCGTTGATAAGTCAATCGATTGGAGGGGAAGGGAGTCGAGGCCACGGGGGCTTCGCCATCTAATTATGCGACTTGACCCAGCTTTTGCGTATTATTATCGCGACTAGGAAGTTACAACAAGGTTGTAATAATTGCGCGGAGCGCATTGTGGTACACTGGGAGAGAATTTTCACGTAAAAAGTTTTTTTCTTACATTTATTTACCGTCGCTCTATTTCTGCGATTATCGAAAAGTAGTGGCGATATATTCTGAGAGAATTTTGTAATAATTGCGCGGAGCGTATTGTGGTATACTGAGAGAATTTTCCGGAATTTTCTCGTAAAAATTTTTTTTTATATTTATTTACCGTCGCTGTATTTATGCGATTATTGAAAAGTAGTGTGGATATACTGAGAGAATTTAGTCGTAAAAATTACGTTAATTTTGACGTAATAATTACGTGAAAAAACGTAATTCTGGAACGGTTGACAATTTTGTAAAATTTTATGGGAAAATCACCGTAATTTTACGAGAAAATTCTCTCAATACATTTGTTACTTTTTTAAGCATTCTTTATTTGATCCTTTTCGATTGGGTGTTGGAGGATTAATGTTACAGTTTATAAGGCCGATGAGCTTTGAAAATTGGAGTGTTGATACGTTAATAATGGCTTTTTGCTGAAGTAGTGGTTTGGCTATTACGAAATGAAATCGCAGTAACATAAGTAGATACTTTTATACTGATGTGCTCGATGGCTCTATAGTCTTGTTCCGGGAAATATTGACTTATAATGTAATGAGAAAACAATTAAAGATTATCTATATATCTCTAAATTTATTGTGGGAGCGATTACTTTTTCTTTAAAATTTATTTTCTTTTCCGCTGTCAAAATGAATATGCACTATTCCATTCACGCACTACCGACCTGGTCAAGCCGGTCGTCGAAAAAAAAACGCGCATCACGGTATTCCGCTCCCAAAAACAGTAATTCCGAGCAATTATTCGAAAAAAAAAAACAAGCACAGAATCGGACTCGAAAAATGAATTTCTCCCGGTAAAGTTCAATAATCGTTGCTGCTCGAGAGCTAACTACAGGAATCCGGCATAAAAAAACTCCCATTAGCCGTGTGTAATCGACAATAAAAGTGGACCTACCGTAGCTAATCGAGCGTCGACGGCAAAGCTCCGCTCCCAAGCGGCCGATGAAACAAGCCGAGAGCCATAGCGAGTCGCGGCGGTCTAGGTGTGCGCCTCTCCGAGTCGGCGCGAAAAAATCCAGCAAATCCCGAGAAAGTCCCGCAAAGCCAGAGCGAGCGGTGCACTACCAGGGGGGCGGAGAAGTCGCAGGCTGCATTTAGCGCGACCGCGCAGCATAAATAAAGCAACCACGGGCTCCCCTCGCGCCTTACGCGCGCGCGAGATGCCGCAGGGACGAGCCCCGGTGCCGCCGAGTAATTACCTATTAAGACGCGGCTTCGGAGAGCGGAACCGGAGCTCGCGACACCGCGCGCTGATAGGCTCTTCATGCACCCGACAAAATATATTCCCCCCTTCCTCCTCCCCCTTTGCACCGAAATTACGGCGTCGCGCGCGGCTTGCACCGGATACTCGCGAGCTCGACGTTATTTAAGCCCAAGCAGTCTGCGTAATAATGCAATTTATCGGGCCGGCGCGGGGAATCGATAAAACGCGCGCGGATTCGCGAGAGGGTGAATGCACCCCGCAGGGCAGCTTAAAAGTCCGGGCACGCGGCACCGCCGGGGTATAATGTCATTAAATTACAGCATCGATTTGGAGCGCACGCGCCGCGCGATGCAACGTATTATTTTGAAGTATATGCACGGCCTCCGCGAGTTAACTCCAATTTGTAGATCACGCCGCGACGATCGCGAGGCCCCCGAGCCCCCTTATTATGCTAATTAGGCGAGTTTTATGTAAGACGCGGAAGATGGATCCTTAATCGGCGAATGGTAAATGCCCTTTCGCGTGGCCTTGTGTACTATATGCATGTACCGATGCTCGTGTGGGTTAGGGATTCATTGTTCGTTTAGAGCCGATGGTATATACGTTGCACCATCTGTGAAAAGGGCTTTTGGATAATTTATACGCGTGAATGGTAACTATTAATCGTTGTTGGTTCTTTCTTCGTTAGTTCGAATGCGGGAACATGAAACGCGCATCGATTTTGAATGGTGCTCAAATTTACGTTTATATCGATTATTAATCAAAAGCTTATGCACTTCAATTACCGCGAGATAAATTTTTTGAATCATTGAAACTAAAGCTGTTTATACATGTACAGTGCAAATATATTTTTTGAATTTTTTTCTTTTGCAATGAACAGTGTACTGAAAAATCCACGTTCTCGTTGAATTGAATTGAATTGAAAAAAATATTGCGTGCTGCATCGATTCAAAAGGTTATTGCGAGGAAAAATTCCGATGCAGATCGAAGTCTCCCTTTGTCCACTCGAAATTACATTTATTGAATTAATATGTTTCCTGGCTGCGAAAAGCCACCACAAGTATACAAGAATAAATTGTTAAGTAAACGGTCAAACATTATCCAATCAAGCAATTTCTGAAACGCACGAAAAATAAACTGATCGTCGTATATAATTTAAGAAATTGCACCTCTCCAATACATTAACGTCATTCAGGACGATGCACCGTTTATTTGCTCAACTTTCTTCCCTGCCCGCTGATAATTTTCCAGGGCTCGGGTCCAATTTAAAAACAAGCAAATTGCCAATAATAAAACCACGACGATACGCAAATAAGGCACCCGGCGCGGACGACAAAATCGACAAGTTAGCTGCCATTACGGCGAGTGCGTCCCTACCTTTCGCGGCTCTCGCTGCGAGCAAAAAAAGAAGCAAACAGGGGATTCGCGAGGCAAATTGAATTCGGCGAAGCGAAACGCGTAAGAGTCGCGTGGAGGCGCAGTGGCGGACCTCCGGACTATAGCCTCGCACTTCACACTTACGCGAATTTGATCGACGTTATGAGCGCGCGTGCGCCTTAGGTAAAAACGGGAATCGAGCCAAGGGAGCTTGATAAATTTTGCATCGGCCGCCCGTAAACCATTGCCACCACTCGGATTCCATTACCCCGGAGCTCACGGTGCGGGCCGACCTTTAAGCGATATTGCCTCCGAGATTATTTACGGCCCCACGGCGATATCCTCGCCCGGCTAGATACTTTCTTACGGAGTGATTGTGATTCTTCGATTATGAATAGGTCTCGCGATGTTCATGCATCATTATTGCTTGCGCCGCGCGCCAAGTCCGAGATTGGATTTTTATACGCTTCTTTTATTTTTTATTTTTTCATCCTACACTGAAAAAAAAAGTAAGTAATCGAAATCAATGGTTAGTTGTTTCAATTAACATTTGATTGAAACAAATAA
>JAWWEN010046020.1:0-12097 GCA_035582955.1 Sycophila texana
ACTTAATTTAAAGAAATATTTAACAAGTACTATTTAACGAAATATTTATTTAAAATTACCAAATTTTTCTCTCAGTGTATTTCAATTTAACGCTACGAACGGGGCACTATTTTTATTTAAAACTCGAGTCTTGAATCGTAAACTGAATTTGTTAAGGAATTATTTCGTAATCGCTCTTTTGTGACGTGATCTTAGAAAAGATCGAGTATTTTTGTATTTTGTTGCTGCGATTCGATGAAAACAGTTGCAATAAAATGTGAAGAATGCACTTACTCAAACTTACGTAAATTAATTCGTGAACATTTTCATGTAACATTTGTACTATAAAAACGCAATTGCATAACAGAGCCAATGGTAAATTTCAGCTTTTAAATATAAAGCACGTCGCGTAAAACGTTAAAACATAATCGTCAAATACGAAATGAAATAACGAGCAGCGTAAAAAGCCAAATGAATCGTTCGCGATTAAACTCGTACATAACGAAAAGCATAAACGCCTCGTAAAATACCTCGGTACATTGTTGGTTTTAAAGCTGACCATCTCTCGGAGCGATCTGAGCGTTTCAGCTCCCGCGCGCGCAGCTGCTCACATATTTAATCAACCGTTGCAACATTCAACATACTTAAAAGCACCACCTCCTCGCACTGCACCCCTCAACACCTGCACACCCGCGCACTCACTTCACCCCTTCACTTCCCTCGGAAAATCCACCGAAAATCCGCCGAAACGCGTTTTTTCCTTATCGGGTAAACACGGCAAACGAAAAAAAATATAAATAAAACTAAAATAACGCCTCTCGCCAAAGTGTGTATATATCTGCGTGCGAAAAGGCTCCGGCCGACGCATCCGGCGGGACGCGTGTTTCCGCACTGACTGCTCGACTAGCCGGGGAGCATCCACGCTTGCCTGCGTCCGTACGTTGACTCCCCCACTCCGAAGCGTCCGAGCCGCTCGAGCGACGCGCACATACACCAGCGCCGGGAAATCCTCCTTCGGCCTCTCCTTTTCCTCTCTCTTTCTCGGTGCCTCACTCGTTTTATTTTTTCTGTTCTTTTTTTTCCTCTACCCCCTCCCACGCCCGGAGTTTTTCGCGATGTCTCTTTTCGCGGGGGGGACGCGTCGCGATAAGCAGGACGTGATTCCAGAGAGCCGAACGCCAGGCGGAATACGAATGCTCGACATTTTCGCTTTAATGAATTATCGGAGAGGACGATTACACTGCGGTTCCTGCGAAATTAAAATTCGTCCGCGCAGTGCTCCGCGCAGTTTGTCATTGAATTATTCATTCTGTTTTTTTTTTTTTTTTATTATTTTCGTGAAACTTTTTAATTGCCGTCGTTTTCATCCGCGTTCGTATACGCTGCGACTGCGGTAAGAGCCGCGCGTTTTTATATTTACGATTTTAGAGAGGTGTAAATATCCGGCGCTGTTTTACGCAATTATACACTCCGCAACGCAATTATTGAAATTACAAAAAGAATTGGCGTAAAAGGAAATCGACGTGGAATATTCAGAAAAAAAGGCGGAGAATAGATTCATTTAAATGGAGATTTTTTTAAAGTCGGGAATTTCGGCCGGACTGAATGAAGGTAATAACCGACGTCGTGTCGTCCGTTCCTTTTAGAGAGAAACGAACGTGAAAAGAAGGGACGCTATAAAAAGTAAATCGAGAATACCGCGCGTTAACAGACTCAATTATGGTCTAGCCAAAAAAAGGCGGCCCCGCGCGCCTTAAACGATCCAATTATGCGGAGGTCCGGTTATAAGGTCATATTCGGTAGCGTCGCCGGCGGAACCAGTTCCTCTCGTTTTTGAGAGGGCGCAATTACATTTGAATAAACGCAAGAAGCTCCGCGCGCCGCGCCTTTGTATAGTGACGCTCATTATATTCCGGCGAGCGGCGGACGTTCGCACCCTCACGGCCGAGACGTTTATAACATAAGGATAGGGCCTGGAAAACTCGGGGGGGAGGGGGAGTCCCGGTGAGAGTCGGCGCACCTGATCGCCGAAATGCGCAAGTGTGTGCGTGTCCGAGCGCAGGCGGAGAACAGGTGAGGCATGGGGAGAGGGAGATTCCGAAGGCGCGCAGGTAAACTGAACCTTTGGATCTCTAAGCTCTCTTTACGGAACTCGAGAGTCTGCTTTTACACCCTCAGGAATATTTTGTCTCCTTTTCTCGCTCATTCTTTATTCCGAGGCTATTCTTTAAAAGAAACTTGATTTATCTATTTACGTGTGCTATTAACGCGTCAATTAAAATTCGTTTTGTTCGGATTACGAAGTACAAAAGAATACAGAAACCACTGACAATAGATTCTATCGTCAACCTTCAATTTAAAATTTTATTATTATTTTTTTTTTTTTAAGTCAAACAGAATTCACTTTTTGTTACTCTGAAAAAAAAAATGTAATTTTCTCTCATATTTCTTATATCTACAGACTATAAAATTCAATAAAGTTTCCATTTTAGTACCGTGCCATTTTTGGCTTGAATTCAAGTGTATCAAACTTACATTGCTCATCGAAAAATCCATTTCATCGGTATAAAAAAAATCTCATTCTTCAAAATTTCACCTAAAGTACCCTCAGCCTCGAGAAATAGCCGTGCACGAAGTCAAAGCTTACCCCGCAACGAATGTTTAAACAAACGGGTCCCTGCGCCCCGAAGAAATAGAATTCACCACGAATCCGGCCAGGCGGATAATTGAATTTTCCGCGGCGGGTGAAACAAAGTTTAAATGTTTGTATCCAACGTTACCAAATTAGTTTCCGAAAAGCCGGCGAGGCGCGTCTCCGACAATGGAGAGCAGTCGGAGTGAATGGGCAGCGTGACCCGCGCCAAGTCCAACTACTTGTGCCGCACGACTGGCCGAACTTCGACTGTGCGGGCGGCTATACCCCCTCGTTGCCCTTCGAGTTTACACTGGCCGCTCTCTCCTCGAGTCCTCGTCGACCCGAGCAGCCGCCGCCGCGCGACCCTCGAGGAGGAGCAGGTAAAAGTGCCGGCCCCGTGAGGCTCGTATAAGGCGCGCCGGCGAATCTCCGGAGGAGGCCGAATCGTCGCCCCGGCGCTCCGGCAAGAACAAAAGCACTTGCCCTTGCTGGGGTGGGCAGGTATACGAACTCGCGTAAATTTTCGAGACTCGAGCGCCCGTCGTCTGCGAGATTCGCCTCGCTGCTTTCTTCGAGCCTCTGATTTCTTTTTCTTTTTCTTTTTCTTTTTCGTTTTCTTTTTTTGAGGTGATTGATGGGCGGAGAGGACTCGCGGTGGAACTGGAGGTATGTCAATTTTTACGAGCTTGCGGAGGTGTCGTTTTCACGTTTATTAGCGAACTACTTGGCGGATATTTGATAGCTTACTTATAAGTTTAACGGTCGATTTTTAACGTCGGGAGTCTCGGATGCTTTTGTTTCAGCGCTGATAAACGACCGCGTTCAGAACTTTTTCGGTACTTTAAAGATTTTTCGAAAATAAAATTACAGGGGAGCAACGAGGGGCGTAATGGGACACCTACAAATGACGGATCTATGGCAAAATAAATTGCTGAGAAAATAAAAGAACGAAAATACAAAATAAATTTGCAATGTGTTTTAAGAAACATTTTTTTCTTTCTCTGTAAAAATAAATAAATGAAGTTTGACTAAAATAAGTGAATAGTCACTTATTCCACGTGAAAAGTATTCCACTTGCTGCAGTAAGTGGAAGATATTTAACGTGAAATAAGTGACTATTCACTTATTCTAGTCAAATTTCACTTATTCATTTTTAGAGGGTTAATAAAAGGTCTGTATATTTTTGTAAATTTAAAACAAACGCTTTCTGTTATTTGCAGCATGAGAAATTTTAAATCTATGTAATATATCTACTATAGACATAAATAAGGAAACAAATCCTAATGATTAAGGAATTTTGAAAACCCGACAGAAGCCTTGCCCCTCTCCTAAGATCCTTATCAAATAACAAACAGCATTAACTGATCAAACCACTAAATTACACCGAGCTGCACCTTGGAAAAAAAAAGACTTCCAATTCAAACCCAAAATTCTCGATCGTACACTCCGTCAATCATAGGTTCAACCGCACAATTTTTCTACCTGAACTTTGTCCGGAGCTTACGACCGCACAGCGCGTCGTTCCCCTGCCGCGATCGTCTCACAAAGAAAGAAGCAATCCATGAGGAGTGTCACGTGACCCGTCGCACATGCTCGTCTCGCGGAGGCTCGAGAGACTTTTCTCGGAAAGTGGAGGGGGGACTGAAAAATGCCGAGAGAGCAGGTTTTGTGAATGACAGGGCTCGACGGCCTCTCGCCGTTTTGTCCCAGGCCGAAGCCGGAAAAGGGACGCACGAAATATGCTCCTGTGGGGCACAAAGACCCTTGGCCCACGAGCAGAGCTTTGAACTTGATGCGCGAGCTTTGAGATCGAAATGAAGAAACTCGCGGCTCTATAATCGCCCTGCGGGGACGATGATCCTTTTGCTGCACGCTTGAGCTTTGTTATCGGAATAGAGCTTTTTGAATCTAATTACCAGTTAATTGCTCCAATTTTGTCTTATAATCGCCTCAATTGTTTTATAATATGCAGTTTGTTTTTGAACTATGGGCCAGATTAGTCTGTGTTTTGGGTGGTAGTTTTAGTTTTTAAATATTATATAGCATGTTGAGACTCTCAATTTATCGAAAATTGCTATTATAATTTGTTTATGCGTTTTCATAAATTGTTGAAGATTGTGAAAGCTCAATTTTTTAATTAGAAACTTCCAATTTACTACCATACGTTTTATTACCATTAAAATTGATTATTAGGTAATTAAAATTTACAGATTTTAGTTATTCCCAATTAATAACTTAATATATAGTAACATTTTAAAAATGCGTTCTTCCTCCCGATTTTAAATTTTACAAAAAGAGAGATCAACCGTAATTGGATGAACAGAGCGGAAACGTTCATTTATTTAATGATCAAATCTAATTAAATACAACTTTTTATTTAAAATAAAATCCAGCTTAGCATAATACAATTGACAAAGTCTTTTCGTAAAAGGGCCTTCCATTACAAAGTTTCAGCTTCCGAAAACTTTCCTCCTATAATGCAAAAGTTGAGCATGCACTTGGCCGGCCGCGGCCTTCGCTTTTTGTATTTAAAACTTATAATTCATAGTGCAGTCCTCACCGACCGATACATTCTCTCGGTACATACGCGCGCGCGCTCTAAATATGAAAATGTGAAATTCACCTAGAAAATGTGAATAGTAACATTTTTTATGTCAAATTTCGTCCACTGATTCAGTATGTGAACGAATTTTCACATACAAAATGTCACTATTCACATTTTGTAAATGAATTTTCACATTTTCAGATATTTACAGGGCGTGAAAATTGAGATTCTCCCGACGAAGGGGAAATCGCAGAGGAGCGCATTATACGCAGGGGCAGGACGAAGACGTGAGAAAACGGCCACAAGAGGAGCCGATTGTCGGCGACTTTCGAAAGAAGCGAAGGTATGCAGAAAATCTTTCTGTCGTATAGCCACCGCCACATGTGGCGAAAACTCGGACCGTGAGAATGGGCCAGCAGTGCGCGTGCGCACGAAGCAACTGTTGGCGCATGAGAAAAAAAGGTTTGCACAGCGGATCCGGAAACTTCTTTTTAATGAGCGAGTCGTAACGGATTTAGCATCGCGTAAGAATGAAGTGTTACGCTTGCATCAAGGAATTATGTCACGAATCAACGTACAACGTTTATTATTATCCTTTCATAATTTTTTTTTAAATGATATTGTATTTTTTTTTCGAAGCTAGAATTTCAAAGGTTTGATCAGAATGAGTTGAAAAATTGCGTGCTATTCACAGTATCTTGCATAGAAATAAACTTTTTTTTCCATTTTGCATATGAGTAAACTTTGACGATTCTATATATCTCTATACCCTCATTCGGGTATCGGAACCAAAGTATATACGAAATTAAGCAGTTTCCGGAAAACTATAATCCGCCTACGTAAAGTACCGAGATTCGTCTTACGCATTAGCCTAATAAAAAAAAAGAAAGCAAGGAAAAGGCGATTCCGTAGCCCCGCTGGGAACGCGGACGCGAGAAAGGTGTGCAGGTGAGCGGTAAGCGGCTTAAAGCCCGAGATGCGCCCTTATTAACGGCGAAAGCAGGTAGACGGGCCCCGGTAATTGAAGATTATGTGCTCTCCTAGGCTCGCGTGCAGTACACCCGCGGCTTTTCTTCTCACCCCCGTTCCTTTTAATTTCGCCCAAGTATATCCTATTATAAAGCCGTATCAGCGTCGTTGCGGGGGGAGGGGATAGGGGGATGCGCCAGAAACGGTGCCAGAAAGAAACAATGTTAAGAGATTCTTCAGAGGATTGAGAAGCAAGTTATATAGTTAGAAGGAGGTTGAAAGTTAGGAGTTAGAAAGGGATCGCATTGTTCGGGACCATTTGTTGATGCGCCGAAACTTTGGCGCAATTCATTCCTCGCGTTTAATTATGTGGCTCATGGCTTTCGGAATAAGCGCGTCTTTTATAGAACTTCTGAAATGACCGTTTAATAAAAGAAATTATTTTATTATTATCCTATAAGAAATTTTATTAATTACACCTACAGTTCTAGATGATTTCTATCCTTCTATATAAATATGAAAAAGTGAATTGAATGTCACTCTTTAATATTTAGATATAGATATATGAATCATCAAGTTCTTAAGATACAATTTCTATGTTATATTACGATGATTAATTTGAAATTACAATGATCTAGAGTTTATAGACTCGCAATTATTTGAAATAACGGAATTTCCTTTTCACGAAGAAAGTAGCTATTCAGTTACGCGGAAGCTTTAAATTTATTAACGGTAAAAAAAAGTGCAAGTAAAACGCGGAGAGCTCTTACTTTCGTCAGTACTCGCGCGAGAGTCACTATGTCATTAACATCTCGGTGTAATTAAAGCTCGAGCCACGACGAGGCTACGGCACAGTTCGCGGAAGGCACCTCGGCGTACAACACCTCCTGTACACACGCTCATTATAATCTTCCAAGTGTCGAGCCTTAGAGCCTCTTGTTGCGACATTGAAGATCGTTGCTTCCTACAAAATTTACAATTGCAACGCAAACTCAAACGATGACGCGTTGAAAGAGAAAAAGAGAGATAGAAGATTTCGACTCGTCGCTCTTAAAATTGTTTTCCTTTGACTTTTTCGTATCAAAGGAAATAGCCAGGGGGGCGACAAGCGCTCTTTTTTTCTGATATACCGTTGGTTAAACATAGGTCGTACCTCTCGAAAAAAAAAAAAGTTTATTCAAGGAGGAAGACGAACGCGGAGGTACACTGTAAACGTAGAAAATTGCTTGTTCGACGACATCTCCTCGTGCTTAGTTATGATGAATCGCTTGCTTTTCGTCTTTTGTACGCTCATCCATTTCCGGAGCGATTTGTTACTCGCGCTTCGCGCCGGACTGAGAGGGCAAAAAGAGGAACAGCGTCGCTCGCAGTCTTCAACCTAACTAACGCGCTTTTCTGGCGTTTTCTCGCGAGAGCTATTTTAATTTCCTAAACTACCTTGCTGCTAATCGAGTTGTAGAAAAGGAACGCCTCGAGTTGCAAGAAGATAGAAGCAGACAATTAATAACTTTATTAAGTAGAATGTGGTTACGCACAAACACTTTTCAATTACTTTCTTCAAACGAGATTTAATTAGCAAGAGATATGATACTGAAAATAATTAAAAGTCAAAATTAACGTTTTCTTTAGTATAAGAAAGCTAAACTAAATTGAAGTTTTCGTAGGTATAAGAAAACGTTAATTTAAAAATTTTTTTTTAAGAGAAAAAATGCTAATTAAAAAATTATTTAGATAATATAAAAGTTGAATGAGTCAGTTACTGTGATATCTCTTTAAGAAGAGATTCCTCGCGAGCGCAAACACGAGAAATGAATCGTTTTTTTAAAAAAAAAAAAGAAAAATTGCGCGCGAATTTATAGTGGTACACTTGAATACATCCGCATTAGCGGGGGCAAATTGAAAACAAAAAGGGGAGCTCTTAAACATGGGGGAAGCGCGGGGGTAAAAGCGCTTGATAGAGTAGAAAGTAGCGGGAAAATATCGAGAGAGCCGTTTCCCGCGGCGTCTATTTTATACGGGAATACGCCATTATCAAGTATGATTTACGAGAAGTCGGCCCGCGCCGAGTATGAAAAGTGGTATTTCTCGCATGCACGCTCGAGATTTCTGCCTCTTTTTCTTCCACGACATCTTCCGCAGCGCCAATTTTTTACCATTCTTTAAGCTCTTGCCGCTTTACGCTCTTCTCTTCCGCTCGATATCGTTCCCCCCTTCTTCTTTTTTTTATTACCCGATCTTCCGTTGCCACTCGTTATCGGAAATTCTTTATCATTCATCACACGGGGTATCATTGGACCGGCGTGGTGCACCGAGAAATTTATCATTTTTCACGGAGGTCTTCTTGTATAGCTTCGGAAAAAAATTAAAAACTAATCTTTCACATTTCGAGTTATTTCTGGACATTACTTTTCGAAAAATGCAATTTCTTAATGTTCCAGCAATTATCGCTTGTATTAACAAAGAAACTGTTTGTGGAGAAAAAATGTTTTCCTTTGAGAATTCAATTTTCAACTGAAATCAACTTTTCATCTATTACCCTTCACTACGAATATTGAAGTAAAAATATACTTCTTTGAAGTACGCTCGCAATTTGACCAAGCGCACAAAAATGGAAATACGGGCGTTTTATTCTAAACTTTTGAGGAGAGAATTTTTCACCTGTACATTCGAAGTCTTTTAGGAAAAAGAGTTTATATGCTCGTACAAAAATTCTTCGAAAACTTATATATACCGTAAGTGCAGCGAGTAAAGGTTTAAAAATAAATTTTGAATATTACTTTCGTTAAAACTTCATACCTGCATTCAGGATTTTCCTTCAAACACTAATTACACTTTTATGGACTTACAATCAATGAAAGTAGGTATTTCAAACCCCTTCCTTAAAAAATCGTACCTTTAATTAAATTTTTCATAAAATTGTATCAAGAATAAATTAAAAAAAGATCGTTGAGCATCATAAACAAAAAGGACTTTAAAGAAAGTAGCGTCTTATACAAAAGTAATTACAAAGGTACATTTCTCATTATAAAAAGAATTATGAAAATTATGAGAGCACATAATTACCGCCAAATTATCTCGCCAATCAGTGCAATAATCAATCCTCCATTTAAAGTGCCAATGGAAACCATTGATTCCGAATTTAAAAATATAAAAGTCCGCTCGTCAACTCGAACGGTTTAACTCGAGGTGACGCACAAAGGAAACTAATAAAGGGAGCCCCGGTGCAATCTCCGTTACTCGCTAAAACTTTATCCGCTTCCGCGGGCAATTGAGGAGCGGCGTGCGACTCGACCACAGTCAAATGATCAAGTATGCCTTTGTGCCTGCGTCCAGGCTCGCTACTTCTAGATATTTTTGCACGCCCGGCTGGAGAAAGGGAGACAGACAGAGAGACACGTAAATCACATCGCGCGTTCCTCATGCCTCGGAAAGAAAAGCTCCCTTTTGTCGCTAAAGCGCGGGCCACTTAGAGGCGCCGGCAGAAAAAGCCGAAGAAGAGAAGAGAGCGTGACGCGACTCAAAGAGCTCGCAGAGGCTCTTCGCAGATGCACGCTCGGAGGAGGAAGCCGCGAGTTGAGTCCGCAACGAAAATAACGCGCCTGTACGCGAGAGAAGCGCGGACCCGACGCATCGATTGGCAGACGTCGACGATCCTTGCGGAAAAGCCGATTACCCACGCCGCAGATGTATATATGAGCTTCCTTATGCCGTGACCGGACTGCGTTTTCTCTCCCGCACGTGCATGCATGACGGATTTGCCGCCGGCAATGGAAGTCCGGGCGAAATTGAAAAATTTCGGTCAAGGGTCGATGAACCTTGCTGCGATGTGTAATTTCGTTTATTTTTTATTTATTTCTTTTTTTGTGCCTATGCTTTTGTAAGCGATTGTATTTTTTTCGATTAATCCTTTAAATGGCAGAAAGAGGATTGCAAAAAAGCCTTTGGGATTTATTCCTGTGGAAGTAATTGACTATTTTTATAGTTTTCGTGGTAAGGTATTTTGTGCTTTGCTATATGTTAGGGTATTTGTAATGGAAACGGTCAAGTGATATTTGTTTCATCACAGAAGAGTTAATTTTAATTAGCGATAAATTATTTTTTATAATTCAGATAAACTGAATAATTTATTAAAGAAAGAAAAAGTTTTAAAGCTTTTTCTACAAGAATTATGCACATTTTTTAAACTATTTTTACTTGTGTTTATAACCAAATTAAAGATTTGCAATGATATTTCCCCAAACCGATCTACGATAGATTGTTAGCAACATAATTTTTTTATAACGAATCTCAATGTAAATTTTTCAAGAAAATTCTCCTCCCGTATTCGGCGAAGGAATAAATAAGCGCATTGCATAAAATTCATCGAATCATCGAAGATAAAAGGAAGTAAAAAAGTGGCCGCTCGTAATATATCCCGCGCACAAAGTGCAATCCTTCTCCCGCCGCTAATAAAAATAAAGCTATAATCTTTCTCTGCAGTGGCACGCGAAATTAAATTTTCAAGCTACTAAAAGCTAAGTAGGCAATAAGTGCACTCGTAAGGCACAGTCACGGTAGATTTATTAAATCATAATAAAAAAAAAAAAGTGACCGGAATGTGCTCGAACGTGTCGACAAGACCAATATATGCCCGCGCGCCCGAAATCCGCCGATAGCAGAGCGCAAGAAAATTGAATTCTCGAGTACAAGACGTACGCGCTCGTCTGTACTTGGCCTCCAGCCACCCGGTGAACCTCCTCTTCGCTTGACTCTTCTTCTTCTTCCTCTTTTTTTTTTCGTCCTCGAAGATTAGCGCATCTGGGATTCGGCGGTCGCGGGCTTACGAAACATTTCCCCGGACCGTCTTCGCGGCGCTCTGAAAACTCCGCGGACGCCGAGTTAAAGCTCCGTGAGAATTTATCGACGACATAAACTTTACCCATTGAACATCCTCGCGCCCCCGGCCTATATCTATCTCTATCTAGCCGACACTGGAGCTTTCAAGGGGCTCCTGGTGTTACTCCTCCTTTTTTTCCGTCTATGCCGTTTCTTCCTTTTAGACCTAACTTTTGGCTTTACCGTTTTATTCCTGCATTTTATGCATGCGCGATTTTTTTTTTTTTAGTTCGAGCTTTTTTGATTTTGTCAATTTATGCGTTCTTTTAAATTTGTGCAGCTTCGTGCCGTCGAGAGTTTAAAAATTAAAGCAAAATTTAGAGTGACCGAAAGGGATGTTAAGTACACCAGAATCCAAATCTTTTCATTTGAAGGTTCTTTCTCAAGTTTCAACTGTTTCTGACAAGCTGACTTATCATTCTTTTTCTTTTAGCGTCTCCTCCACTACAGAATTTTCATTTACTTTCCTCTCCGCGTTCCTCACTGATCTTTTCTTCGCCTTTCCTTGTCAATTCACATTTATTACAGTCTGCTCCTACGTCTCTTTTGCTCCTTTGAAAATCCAATTCGAGGTATGGCCTTCTCGCTTCCTGCACTTACATTAGTGGTATTCAAATAATAGCTTTAAAAGCTCCTAAAAATTGAAAAATTTAATATTACCCAGGCAATTACTTCCATATCGATAATTCATTCAAGTCCCTATTCGTACAACACATTTATTTGATTTTTACTGAATATAATGATTTACTTTACTGATGAATTGTGTAATTATAAAATATTCATGTTATACTAAATTTTAGTTCCTTTATTATTCGTTTAGTTTAAATTTAGTTCAGAATTGCACTGTGCCCCCTCGCTTCTGAAAAATTGTTAGTTCTCTTATTTAGTTTTTAAGTTACTTTCACTTTTAAATAAATAAAAAAATATATACAAAAAAAGAAAGCAAGTCAGAAAATACTATGTAGGTATATTATAATAAAGGTTTGAATCAAAACAAAAATTTGTTAAATCAAAATAACTAACAAGGAGAGTGTCAACCCTCCGGGACATGGATTTGGCTCAAACTTTGCAGAATGATTCTTTGGACCAAAATA
>JAWWEN010046031.1:0-12093 GCA_035582955.1 Sycophila texana
CAGTATCGGGCCAGTACCGGTTTTACGATTGGGCCAGTACTGGCATTTTCCCAGCCTCGGCAATTTTTTCGCGGGTACTTTTAATTCCATCATCCGAAAAATAAAAAGAATGTATACATACTAAGTGTATGCGCATTATTGCGCAATGGTGTACTTATGCCCTTAAAATGCGCGTAAAATTTACGACGACCGCAATTATCCTAACTGTAATGTACTTTCGCCTAAATACATATGGTAATCATACACTGAAAAAAAAATTAGTGAATTTAACAAAATATTTCTTTAAAGTAGTGCCAAGTAATTGAATGATTGATTTTTCTTGTCATCGAATCTTTGCTTCTTCAAACAGGATGTTATGCAGTGGAGCTGTAATTCTTAGCACAAGAATGGAAGAAGCTATTATTTCCTCTTTTTGTGCAATCACATTGGAAGAATGTAAGAAACTGATGCTTGGGATCGCGTTCGAGATAGAATGCATTGTTTAACTGATTAAAAAAGAAAATATTGAAAATTAAAAAGGAAAGCTGGTGTTCAGATATGCAAGTGGCAATTATCGTTTGTCAGCTTTTTATTTATGTAGTGGAGATTATGCAAACTTATATGCGTGAGTCAAGTCTCAGTTCATTCGGATGGTATAATTGAATGGTAAAAATTAAAACGGATTGAGTGTGTTAATACAATATATTAATTGTAGCTATGATAATTTATTTAAATAGTCAATGTTTTTATCGTTAAAATAATAAATGGAAAAAGTCTATCTTAAGTACTTTTTTACGAGCCAATTTTCTTTTGAAGATAAATCGTATCACTATATCGCTTCAATACTTGCAAGAAAAATATAAAAAAACTTTGTATACAAGTCATTGTATTAAGTCATTAATAAGCAAAGTCGACGTCCTTTTTTGTACATTTTTTCTAGTAAAAAATGCATTCAATTATGTTTCAAATTAGCAAAATTGATGTCTATATAATTATAGATTTCAAGTAAAATGCATCCTGTACTAATTTAATTAGTGGAATACACTATCAATATATGAAATAAGTGAAATCAAAATTTTCATTAACAGAGTACACTCACACTCTCTAAATAACAATAAATGAAATTCATTTCGCGAATACGTGACTATTTACTTATTCTACGCTATAAATCTTCCACACTGATATAGAATTTTCTCGTAAAAATTACGCGAAAAAACGCAATTGAAGGATAGTCAGCAAGTCTTGATAATTTTTACGGGAATATCTCTGTAATTTTCACCTGAAACTTGGACACTTGGGGGAAACTTTTTAAATTATTTACAAGTAAAGCTCCTTAATTTTTACAAGAAAATACACGCGTAATTTTTACAGAACATTTTTTCACGCAATTTTTACGGGAAAATTCTCTCAGTGCACATATCGAATAAATGGAATTAATTAGATTTAATTATCACATAAATAAAGGAATATTCACTTATTCGAAATAAATGTCATATAAAATATTCATATTCAAAGGGCATATTTTATTCCTCTCAAAAAGAAAGGATAAAAGAACACCGAAAAAGCTCGACTTGCGATCAGCTGTCGTCTTAATCGAAACTCGCGCTTCACTTGTAGCTGACCGAACAGAAATATTGCGGCACATTGGCGACCTTCGCGCGCACATATACACACGCGCGAGCCTCTCGCTTTTCCCATGACTGAGCGCACGGCCGCCTGAAAGTTCAGGGACTGGCGCCGTGAAATTAATTAAGAAAACGTACACACCTGCGAGACGCTTTTCTCACGTGTCGCCGGGCATTTCGCGCGTTACTTTTTTAATCGCTTTTTTTTTCTTCCTTTCGCCGCCGATTAGGAGTCCCGCGCTGCCGATTGCCAAGTAATTGAGGATTTTTTTGTTGTCGCGGTTGGATGTGCTCCGGGATTTACGTACTTTTAATTGACGTCGGAGAGCGCAATTATGCTCTCTCGGGAGACTCTTTACGCGTTTGAAATGCGCTTGATAAATTACACTCGAACGCACTAGGACGATTTTTTTGCGAAAAAAAGTGTAATCGAGGGATGATGTGGCGACAATTGGATTTTTTTTTCTTTTTTTTTTGTAAGAAGATATACTCTTTAAAAGTTAGCATTGTGCATTTAAGTTGACCGTAAAAGCTTTTCGTATCAAGTAAAATTGAATTTCGAAGCTTTGAAAATTGTATCATTTATTTACTTATTTACTTATGCAAAAATTTATGAAGAAAAATAAAAAGTATATTTGTAACGAAAATAGTACAAATTATATTAAGTTGAACTTAAAAGACTTAATAAAGATATTAAAAATTCTTTGTTTTTTAATTACATTTTCTTGCGTAATTTTTACGACAGACTTATAAACAAAAAGTATTTTACAATAAATTTCTTTCAATTTCCGCCTTGCACTGGTATTTTTCTTATAGATCTTTTTGGCTCAAACGTACGAGCTCTTCGGTCAATAAACTTCTTAAAAAAGAAAAGAATTTTGATTCCTTAAATAAATTGAAATACGAAAGATGATAGATAAATCTTAAAATTGAATGCATTTACGCTTAAAAGAAAACTCTTTAAAATTTTTATTTTTACAATAGTAGTAGCGTCTTAAAAAGTTAAGTCCCGCTTGTGGCTTCGCATCGAACGAAAAGGAACGCGGGGTATTAACCTCTTTACATGTAAATGAAAAATGCTGGAGCCTCGTTTTTTGCACGAGACTTCCTCGAAAGAAAGGGATAGGCATAACACGAGCGCCCAACCATTATTCAGAACGGAACTGCCTGCATAATAGTAAGTACGAAAGATTTACCTAAAAAATTATTGCCTGTCTGTAGTCCAGTTTATGACTAAATTTAAAAAAAAAATTTAAGGCGAGATTACTAGAAAATAAAAGAAAAAAAATTAAGAATAATTGTGCTTACGAAAACGACTGAATTTCATTCCGTTGGAATATGTACTCTATACGAATTGCAGTATCGTGATTGTAATATAACATAAACAAACAAAAAAAAACAAAAAAAAAAAAAAAATAGAAATTTATATATAATTTTATAGGTCATATGGTAGACAAGTTTTTATTATCGGGTGTAGAACAGCCGGAATTGGTACAATTTATTGGTAAACGCGTTACCAATTAATCGAAAAAATTATGTACTGAATTTTCACAATATTGAACCATTGATTGCATTTAGCATCTAATATATTGATTACGTCAAGTATCCATGCAAGTGAAGATAAACGTTATAAACATTTTTCTTTGTTTTAAGAAAAATTGTAATACAAATCTGTAATAATTAAATAAAAAATAAACTAACAGTAACGATATACAATCTCCAGAGAATTGTGTTGTCCTATTAGATGAATCAGTCACTTCTATGGGAATTATCGATGTATCCTACGTTCATTAATTCTTTTCTGGTTCAATAGATATATAAATAAAAATAAATAAATAAATAAATATGTGATATCAAAGTTTTTTTAATACAATTCTAAAAATATTATATAAATATTTGCCTTGTTCTGTTATTAAATTGAAGAACCGAATCTTCATGATGAAATTACGGGGTGCATCGCCCTATCCGCGCTCCACAATTCACGCGTAAATTGTTAATAGACAAGCGCTCATGAGTTGCGTGTTCGCGAGCGAGAAAAAAAACCTCGCTGTTGGCTAATGTCAATCTTGAAAGCGACGCTTTTTGTTAGTACGGTACACTCAAGCACGGCTCAATGCTGGTCCGCGTGGGCGTTTACTTGACTATTTGCACGCTGATGGCCTCGCAAAAATGTTTAATATAATCCATTTCTTTTTGTTAAATAAAAGCAGAACAGCGATTTCAAGAAGACGTACGGAGATATAGTGAAATATCGATTGGTCTGTACGAAAGAAAATACACAGTGTACGATGAACAGATGGCTTGCCACGCCCGACTGTTTCTACTGATTTATCGAATATTCTTTTTTGTCAATTTTTTTAATGGATTATTAAACACGTATAATGGATAATTAAAGACGTAGAGTATCGATGATTTGAATGTTGTTCAGCATAAGTACGTAGATAATAATACGAGAGTATCGATAAGACTGTACTCAACCGATGTCTTACCATTCCTGGTTTTTACTACTGATGGATCGCTTATTCTTCTAGATAATTTTTTCAAAGTATTTAAGTATTTTTTAAAGTATTTTAAAAGTATTTTAGAGTATTTTTTAAGTATTTTGTCACTATCAGAATTAATTACAACAAAAAATGTGTGTAAGCGTAACTGTTCCCGGCAGAAGGGCGTAGGTGCAAGGATTTTCGGCAAAACTTTCCTATAATTGACACTTTAGCTCTTCTGGCAAATAAAAATCCTTTTTCGCCTTGGAACATGATTAATAAATATAATAAATATAGTAAATATGTAAAATTAATAAATATTTTAGAACATACATAATTTTGTTAAAAAGATATGTATAATCGTACATTATTTTATTGTTTTCGACAAAAAGGCACAAAGATATCAATTATTAATAGATATTAAGTGATTCTTTAACACATAATCCGATCCCTTTATCGATAACAAGTTTTCTAAGATTTCTTATCATTAAGAAGTAAGGTTCCCTAAGCGTAGTTGACCTTCCAGTTTTGTCACACCTTAAGGCAATATTTATCGTTATTTATGGTGATATATACACGTTACCTTCACCTAGACAAACGAGATTATGAATAATTTTTTTTTTAAATAAAATTTAATACATAAAATAAATAGCAAGAATTCTATTAGAAAATTAATTTTACAGTAACAGTTCTAGTTTTTACTTTGTACAAGAAAAACCATTACCGGTTTAAAAAAAAATCATTATAATATTTACACATCACTATATCACTGTATGACTGGTAATTTGTAACAAAATTGAACTCCCATGTTCCGTAACTGATCCTAATGCATTCAATTTTGTAACCGCGTAAATTATAAAATTTGTACACTTTTGCATATTCATAAACAAATTTATCATGCATCGCGAAACGCTATTTCACCAGAAAATCTGCTTGTACAAATAAATAAATTGTGCAACGTTATAAAGTGCGGGCGAGAAGAAAAACCAAATCGAAAAAAGAAAAAGAAATTGTTGTTGACCGAGTTAAACGAAAATTACGTATTCTTATAAAAAATAAAAAAATATTTGTTTATTGTGCAATATTTATTTTATTTTGTGTTTTATTTATTCTACAGCAGCGTTTCTCGAAAATTGCAAAACATTTTACATAAGACTTTCGAACGTTAGGTGTTATTTATATTTATTTTTTAAACAATTAAATTGTAACAACCTTTTTGGTTCTTGGTGCGGATAAGACATGTGCCACCTTTGTAAAAAAATTACTCAGGAATAAATCATCATATTTTTCTTTTTATACTAAATAGGTTACTTTATCTTAAGAATTAACACTAAGCACGTAGTAATTTGCAAAAAGTTTAGTGTTATCTAAATGGGTAACACTAAACATAGGTTTGCAAAAATGTTAGTGTTTGTTATCTTGAACGAACAATTCTCTCTGCATAACATAGTTAAGAGATAAACGAAGTAAACAGAACAAGTTTTATTGATAAAAATAATGAAAAAATTTTAAGCCAACAAAATGTTTCATTCATTTAAAATTCACTTGAATAAATGCAACATTTATTCGAGGCGTGGAATCAGAAATACAAGTAACTGCATACAGAATCCAATTTTAAATTTAGACGCGGAATGCAACTCTATATAAGCGCATGAAAACGCACGAACCTTTGACACCGATTAATTAAATATCTACATGAACTTATAGTTATACTAGTAGATAAAAAAAAATACATAACTGTATACTGTATAATTATACTAATAAGAAAAATATTCATTTTTTAATAAAGTCTGATGGGGCTGATTTACATTTCAAGTTTCAGAAAAAAAAATTTATTCACTATGCAGGTGCGCAAAAATCGAAGAAAATTACAGTTGCGCATAAAATTTTTATGATCGACACTATGTCCAGGTTGCTGCTCTTGATCATTAATCAAAAGTAAGGTAAAATACTGATTTAGTTAAAATTACTTTCACATTGGATTTAATGCTGGAAGTGGCTGCAGCTTTGTCCTGCGGGAATTAAGTTCGTTCGTTGGAGCACCATTTAAAAAAAAAGACGAATTTAAATGATTTATGACGCAAAACTGTCACAGTTGTTTTATTTATGTGACAATGAGTTACTGCGACAAATGGAATTTTTATTGTACAATTTTTTTTAGCATTAATGTAAAATGTTTTTTTTTTTTTTTAAAGCTCGTATAATCGTCGTTCTTTTGTGCATAATAATGAAAATGTTTTATTTTTTGAATTAAATGTTTTTTAATTGATTTTTAATTAACCGTTCTTTAAATGTTTTAATCGATTTTTTTTTACTTTCTGCAAGGACTCGTGTAAAATTGATTTTTATATGTTTGTTGTTTATTCGACTCGCTTGGTATTTCAAAAAATTAATGTAGGGAAATATGTTAATAAATATTCTTCGAAAATCATGACAATTTCGTTACAAGACAAAAATAAATTAGCTTATATTTTCGTATGTATATACACAGTAAAAAAATCTTTTCTTTTTCTAAAGCAATAAATGAAATAAATTAAAAATTGCGATTTTTAATCTTCTCAAAATTCAACTGTAACATTAAAAAAATCAGTATTCGATTCAACTCGATGGATACCTACTTCACACCTTGCATCCATCATTTTAATCACTTTGAAAAAAGTACCGATTCAACACGTCGATTTTTTAGCAATTCTCGTCAATTCATCTCCTACAGCCCTCCAAGAAAAAAAAACTCGCTTAAATTCTCCATCTTTCCTCTCTAAAACATCCTCATCGATCAAAATCCTCATCGATCAAACCCCGCTATAAAAAATTCGCGTGTAAACCCAATATTCACCAGAAATTTCGTTGTATTAAAACCTATTCGTCGAAAATCTCACTAAAGATCGCATCGATCGCGTGGATTTCTACGAGCGAACTATGTGGGAATTCATGTGCAAATCCACGCAGAATCCACACAAAGTCCACGTGAAAATAAGTTTTAAAAAGCCTCGTGCGTTTTTACGATAGGTTTCCATGTGGATTTTCACATGCATTCCACATGGATAAAATAAAAAATATATTTATTTTGTGAAAATCCACATGGAAATCTACGTCTAAATTCACGTTTTGAAACGGATTTTCACGCAGATTCGACACGGATTTTCACGTGGATTTTCACGTGGATTTTCACACAGATTCGACACGGATTTTCACGTGAATTTTCACGCAGATTCGACACGAATTTTCACGTGGATTTTCACGCAGATTCGACATGAATTTTTGTCGATTCTGTATGGATTTTCATGTGGATTCGATATGAATATTCACGTGGATTCGACATGGATTTTCACGCGGATTCTACATGGATTTTCACGTCGATTCTACATGGATTTTGTATACATTTCTTTCTGGAAATCAGCGCGGTCGTTTTCAGTGGAGTTACGTAAAAATCGCGTGTAAATCCAATTTTATCCGGAAGTCCTCAGCGCCGGTAGGGGCCAGAGGTAAATCTCGCGAACTCGCTCGCGAAACTTTTCGCAGGTGTCGGAGCGCGAGGGAATACCGCCGTTATTTTCGCCCGCGAGCACTGCAGACGGCGGGTATGGCGCGCGAGCGCGGGGGGCTGCTCGAGCCGAGTCGATAAGACTTAGAGGCGCGATCGGTCTTCCGCGGAGTCGCAGTCCGACCGAGACTCGTCGCGCGCACGGAGCTTCGCGCTTTCGACGACACACGCAAACAATACACAGACATCGAAGAGCACACGTGAGTTCGTCCCCTTTTGCCACTTAGCCGCGCTTCTACGCAGGGGATGACCGTTTCCCGTCGTTCGGTATAAACTTTCGACTGGTAACTTTTCTTTTCTTTTTTTTTTCTCATCACTGTTTTGCGGCGATTTTATTTATTTATTTATTTTTTTTTGGTGGAGATCCTTTCGGTTTTAAGAGTTCGGAGCTTGCGGGGTTTTTTTTTCTAATTTGTCAAGGAGGTGCAGTTGCTCGATTTCTTTTTTTTTCGCGGATCTTCTTTCTGTTTTAAGAGTGGAGCTTGTGGTGTTTTTTTTTTTTTTTAAATTAATCGAGGTGTGCTTGTCCGATTTCTTCTTTTTTTCGCGGAGTTTCTTTCTGTTTTGAGAGTTCGGAACTTGCGGTGTTTTTTTTTTTCAAATTTTTTGAGGAAGTGCGGGTGCTCGATTTTTTTTTTATATTGGTGAAAAATTTGCATTGGCAGTACTAAAAATAACTTTTTTTTTTACGAATTTATATTTTTTATTTACGGCTACATTCGAATTTATTATTCTTTTAAGTACATACATCGTCCTAAGATTATGGTAACATAGTCCGAAAAATTGTAGGTAAATGATGTTTACAATAGGCATTAATATTTATGTACAAGTGTTACTACAAAATATTAGCAAAAACTTAAATTTTCCAATTTTTAACCACTTACATTTTATAATAGTGAAATTTCAAACGTAGATAAGATAAGATAAGATGAGGTTTTATTTTGCACTAGTCAAACATTTTATACTATATACAATAGTTACATGATAAATATGAGGATTAAATATAATTTTTAGGAATTTTTTCGTATAAGCATTAGATCCCGATGAAATGGATTAGCCACTAATTAAATACATGATTATTGTGTTTGATTTGCATTAAAATTGTATGCTTAATTGTATGAATTTCGCGGGATAAAAAAAGAACATGAACTATAAAAATATTTTCTAATCCTTTCTGTTTGATTAAATTTCTGTCAAAGATCGCCATTTAAATACTTAAATAAATACATCCAACTATTTAATTTGCATTCTGGTCGTTAGATAAAATAATTAAGATTCATTACCGGTATATTGAGAAATCATGCACTCTATCAGTAATGTGAATTTTCCAAAAGAATTCAATTTTTAAATGAATCCTATCAAAAATAAAAAAAAGAATAAGTAATTGTTACATAACATTTAAATACATTTTTTTATTAGAGAAAAAAATTTGACCATAAAAATCTACGATTAATAATTATTTTAGTAAAAGTTATATTAAAGTAATAAACAAGCAATTCAATAAAATAATTGTCAAGCATATTAATGAGAAAATTATTATAAAGGCTGTATTATACATATTTAAAATTCACTATTAAAATCTGCATAAGACACAATTTAGAGCGCCAACTTGAACATGTCGAATGCAACAATCGCTAACATAAATATAATGATCGAAATCGAGCCATTAGTAAACGATACGTGAATCATTAAAATCTCATCGTATTTCCGCATCAAATTTATACACAAAAAAAAGGAATAAAATCGCAGATGAATCACGTTCGATTGTAAACGAAGAATCAAACAAAATTTTATAAATGTAAAAAAAATTTCCGTACCTCAAAAAAAAAAAATAAATAAATAAATAAATACAATAAATAAAATAAAATAAATAAATAAACAAATAAATAAATAAAAGAAGAAAATAAATAAAAAGAATGTACGATACTTCTGTGCTAACGATTCAAGCAGCAATTGATCATATATACGATCGGAATTCCCTCTTATACTCAACCTGAATTTCGCGAGAGCGAAACGAGCTCACATCCTTGAAATTCGTGAATATGAATTTCCACCTGTCCGCTTTTCCATCGTCGCCCACGCGTTGTTGTCTCTTTGTGTTGACCGGCGATTTGGTTCGTCCAGGCTTAATCGACGCGATCCAGAATGACGGCCATCGTGGAGGTGCCGCGGGAGAACCTGACGTCCCAGGCGATCGGCAGGAGGAACGCCGTGCCGATCATTTACACCAGGGGCAGCCACTATGAGATCGGATTCGACATCGTGAGTATCTGGGATATCATGAAAAAAAAAGAAAAAAAAAAAGAGGTAGATTGTATATCAACCACTGTTGGTGACGAATTTTCATATTGTATTTCTAGCAGGTGCATTTTTAAATTGCAATAGTTTTAATGTTCTCGCGGCTACTGACGTTTATTGTCAAAATTGTGATTATTTTTTTTTGGCAAATTTATAATTATAATCATACAAGTAGATATAGTAAAGATTTTGTTAGGTTTTCGTAAATTTTTAAAAACTATATTAAATATAGAAAGGATAATAAAATTATGAAAAAAAAGGATAAGAAAGTTTGAATTCAAATATTGTTTTTATATATTTATTTATGATATTTTTTATACATATATTAAAATTGCCTATTTCTGTTTTTCGTAATTACTGCATATAATTTAGAATAAAAACTATTCTATTCTATTCCATTCAAAGAAATGTATGCCAATCAAAGAGACAAAAGCTCTACTAAAAATTGGTAAAGGTTCATTTTAATATTACAGTAAATTTTACAGTAAAATTATAGTATTTTTTTCCAACAATGTCAGACATTAAAATTGACAATGCGAGGGCGTGAAAATTGACTACTGCAATTTTTAGCAGAATTTTTTTTTTCTCTACGAAATCGCGACACATATCCCATGGGTTAAATCGATATATAAATAACCTGAGGGTTATTATATTCTGCCATGACAAAGCGAAGTGTGCCGATTTTTTGAACCGCGTGGACTTCTCGCTCGATTCAGCCTGAATAGGGTATTATATATACTGCCGCACCGCGCACCCGGCGATCGTAAATCGCGCGCAAAACGAGTCGCGTGTCTTTTACGTAACCGATTTTTGCGTACGCAGCGCGAGATAAAACTTTGCGCGACGCCGAAGTAAATCCCGTGATAAATCAATTACAAATAGTCGGCCTCATTAGCCAACTACCGCACCGCAATGGCTTATTAAATTTCACGAGTGTAATCTGGTGTCGCTTAGATACCGATCTTTTATAGTATACTGAAAGCGAATTTTGCCTACACTAAAAAAAAAATAGGTAATTTTAAGTAAAAACATTTACTTCAATAGTACCTGTTAAATATTTCTTTAAAACTAAATGAATTTATTTGTTTCTAAATAAATTTAGTATATAGTTTCAAAAAATAATTACTTGATTCAAAGAAATATTTAACAAGTACTATTAAAGTAAATATTTATTTAAAATTACCAAATTTTTCTCTCAGTGTTATCCAACTAAAAATTTTGTTGAATCCTCCTTAAAAAATTATTTTATTGTTTAAACTAGATATTTAGCTAAATTAACAGAATTTTAGTTAAAATGTCGATCTAGTTATATATTTTGTCAATTTAATTAAATAACTTTGATTGATTTAACTTTAAATATTTAGTTAAATAAACTAATAGTAGTTTTAATTGAATCTATAGAAAAAAATTTTGTATACAACATTTTTTTTTCAATGCGTACCTCCCAAAATGATAAATTGCATTCTTCTGCGTATCTTTCGCTCTTTATCTCCCTTCCGTTTTTTTTTTTTTTCATTCATAATTCATATCTCGCTATGTACCCACACTCATTTGTTCGCGTCTAAATCGCTCTAAGAGCGGAAAATTCTAATGCAATTAAATAGGAAATTGGACTTTATCTCATTGCCGATTTTACGGGCAGAATTACACCGCTCAATTATATTGTTTGATTAAAGTGCAACTCGCGCGCGAGAAACGGCTGTAATAGCGGCGCGCATTGTTCGATTCTGGCGCGTAAAAAAACCGGCGGCCGATGCGCGTCGCAGGAAGAAAAAAAAAAAAAAAGAAGTGTCGTGCACTCCGCGTGTGCCTGCCGCATGCACACCGCGGCGCGTAATTACTTTTTGCTTCCTAGAAATAACTGCTTAGCAAGTCAAATGCTGTATTATCGCGGAAGAATATTACAACGGCTTTTTTAGAGATTCAAAAATGCTAAGTTGAATTAAAGCACAGTGCATTCGAATGAATTAGTGGATTCATTGATTTATCATGAAAATTATTGTGAAATTTATTGGGGATTGTTAATGAGAATATCTGAGCATATGAAAGGAAAATTTATTAATTACGGTGATTTACGGTTAAATTTGAAAGTAAGGTACCTGTGCCTAATATGGGCATGCGCCTAATATGGCCATGTTCTGGTATTTCGAATTGACCCGCGCTA
>JAWWEN010046042.1:0-12091 GCA_035582955.1 Sycophila texana
TTGGCAATCTTTACTATGAGGTTAGTAATTTTTACTACACGGTTGGCAATTTTTACTTACTCATTCTCTCCGTGAAGTAATACTTGCATTTTTTTTAGATAATAATTTCTTTTTACGAAGACCTTATAAAATTTACTCAACTGCAAGTTTTAGCAGAGCTTTTTTTCTCCGTGTAAAATTAAATTATAACGAAGGATACAATTGTCATGATGGATACTGTCGATTCCCAATATAACGAGTAAATTAAATAAGCCGTGAAAATATTATTGCGCTTGCCAATGAAAACCATTACAAATTAAATACATAAGGAGGAAGTACGTACCGTTCAGATAGTCCGTGGCGCCATCACCTTACGATTTTTTCCCCTACCCATTTATCACGATCTCATTATTCGCTCCGCTCCTCCGTTTCTTTTCTCCCATTGCGGTAATGCGATTTCGTTTATTATATCTCCGACTCGCTCCCCCTTCTTAGCAGCTACCAAATCGCGCCCCATTTTTCTCAGAACCGCTCGAGACTCTTCTCCCCTGCTTGGTTTTCTTAATGCTCAGCATGTTTTCTTTCCTTCTCTCTCCTTCTCTTTCTCTCTTGCGTATTCAGCCCCGATGGAAGGCGCATTAAGAGCCTGATTTGTTAAGGATAATACCACTTGTTCCTATAATAAAAGAAACCTGTTGGAGTTAATCCAAAAAATAACTTGATTTTTAGAGGGCTCGCTCTGTCCTCCGTTTTTTCTATTGATTCGTCTGCTGTGTACACAAACGATCGTGCAATATATTATTAATTTGAAACTTATCGCTTTCGTACAAATATCCTGTTCAAATATTCATGATGAGAATACTTTATATAAAGTATAAAAATACTTTTTAAATAAATAATTGAACTCTCTCGTATTTATTGAAATTATTCATTTTAAACCGATTATATTGTTGAAGAAGTCCAATACAGGTTCTACTGTAATTTTATAATATCTGGGAATCCAGTACTCTGTACTTGTTTCAAATTATCTTAATTTAAAAATCGATTTTTATACTTGTAACTTACATGTATTAATGATCTTCATACAGATCTATATTTGCCATTTGTAAATACTGTAATTATCTTCGATGTATATGAATTTATAACATTGAAGAATTATAACGTTTTTTGAATAACCAATACGTGCACATCCAAAATAGAAAAATATTCAGTTATTTTAAGAATCTCACGCCTGCGTCAGAAGAAGGAAGGGAATGCTTTATTGTCCTGTCCAAGGACTGTGGACGTCACGGCGTGCCTTTGCATCGCGACAAAGGTTCATGCTCTCTCTTTCACATTTTCAATTCGCGAAATTCCATCGCGAATAAACAAACGAACAAGCCGTCAGCGCCGCGATTCTTTTTTCAAGTCCGCCGTCGTCAAACAATATGGCGAAAATGAAAAATCGTTATTTCATTAATTCGCCGATGTCTGCTTTACTGCTGCGTTTGTACTCGCTTGGTCAAACAATGAAATGGCAGTATCATTCGTCGCGCGATATTAACGAGTGGATGAGATTTCCATTACGGGGGCGCGTCGCGGGCTTGCGGGACGGGGTTGGGCGCCGCCGTGCCGATTTGCCGGGGAATTTTCGACGTAATTGAAAAAGTGCAATTACCCCGCGGGAAAAATGAGCGAGGCCGGAGGAAAGATTTGTTTCCCGAGCGAAACAATGGTTTTAACAAGATTTCGTATCTATATTGATTGTCAGTCCAATTCTCTCGGGCGCGCTCTCCAAGGAGAGTGGGGTTTGAGAAAAACTTACCGACCCTCGCAAAATCGCCCCATCGGAGTGCTATTCAAAGTTCCGTATTCTTTGTTTCGACAGCGATATTTTTACTTCAGTCACTTTTTTTTACGTCTGATCGAGTATATAATTTATAACTGCTGTTGAATCTGGCGCTACTCTCTAAATCTGAATTAGTGAAAATTTTGCGATTTCACTATAATCTTATGTAAGTATAACTCACATATTCTTATAGTAATTCAATTAGTGGGATACTTTTTTAACTTTTTCACTGCACTGAGAGAAATGTTTTTAAAAATTACAAGACGTATAGTGAAAATTACTGAACTATTTGGGAAAATTGTCACAGACACAGACTGACATTTCGAGAGAAATTAGTAAGCTTTTCAGTAAAATTCGCCGTAAATGCAGTAAAAATTACCGTACTGTTTGGCAAAATTTACTATACTTTTGGTAAATTTAACTAAAAAGTTTAGTAATTTATCCCGAAATATCAGTCTCTGACAACTTTCCCAAACAATTCAGTATAATTTTTACTAACTTTAATTTTTACTAAATCATTTCTCTCGCATTTCAAATTTAGAGTTTCTCGCATCTCTCGTAATTCAAATTTAGAGAGTACGTCTGTAGCGCAGACTAATAACTAGAGCAAACAAAACAATAATATTATTCTCGATGAAAAAGGTAAGAAAGGTGTTAAACAAACGGACACACGCAGGCGAGGAAATTTGCATTAAAAATATGTGGGAGTTGTTCAATAAAAAGGAAGTTGAGATATTCAGCTCTCTTTTTACTTTTTGCCTCTTCGTCGTAAAAAGCACGAGCTGCCAGCAGGTACGGGTTACGAGCTGGAAATAGAATATCTTTCCAGTAAAGAAAGGCGCGAAATAGCGAGGTAAGAAAATTTTCGAGCGAGAACACCGAGTAAGAGCAAAAGAGAAAGGGAGAGAGAGAGAGACGGGCTGGAGGGAGGGAGAAAACACGCGACTGTAAAGAGAAGTGACAGCTGCCGACGCAGCGGTTCGCTCCGCACGTATACCATTTACAGGGGTCAAGCTACGAGCTTGTTCAGTTTGCCGTTCAATGAGAGTCCTTATACCCTTTCCGATGACTCACACAATATGTAAGTAGAGAGAGGGAAGGAAAAAAAATTATAGCTTCAAAAGGAAGCGTAAAATTTTTGATGGAGGCAGGATAAGAGGCTTCTTCCCGGAAAACATCGGCAAAAAACGTGAGAATGTATAGACACACAAATTTTTACGTCAGTACTATTATTTTATATTATCAAGGTTAATTCATTCTGGTAGAAAAGTTGCAGGCGTATTGCTTGATTGTTGGCTAATTTTAAAGTTAAAAATGTCGCATTCACATTACATTGCTATTAAAGACAACTATTCCATTTTATTTTATAAGAACATATTTTATGACCAATATATAGTTGAACGTATAATATCATAATTATAGATATTTTGAATAACGTTTTATTAAGCATTCATTGAATTATTACCTTGGCTATAATAAAATCAAAATTTTTAAATATACATAGTACTAATAAATTGAAATTTGAAAAGGTAAAATTCACTTAGAAAATGTGAAAAGTTGTTCAGATGCTGAATAAATTAACGTTTTTTACATATAAATTTGCACTACAAGGAGAAAAATTTTGCATTAATAATTTCTATCTAGTATTTACACATACATTTACATATATGTATAGTAAAAAGTAATAAACTAAAGTGTTTAGAAAGTTTTAAATATTTATATTAAATTTTATCACATTTATGGTTAAATTTTTTACTAATATTATACCAATTTTTTTATTTTTCTTCGTACAAGTGAATTTCACATTTTCAGATTTACACAATAAATTGTTTACGGAAACTTCAATTTAAACGATACATCAACGCTGCAAAATAAATATTTCCAATTCATTGACAATTTAAATTACTCTCGCCAAGCATATTTCCCGCTAAAGCAAGAAAAGATCAATCATTAATTTATTAAAATTCATCACCTCAAATTAATAATTGATTCCTCCCCGACCCTTTTTCGTGCAAAACAAGCAGCCAGGCGTCCTCCATTGACAGTCAGCGCACGCTGACCTCCCGCATCACCCGCAGAAATTTCGCTAAAGCCCGCAAGAGCTCGAAAGGTGTGCTTGCATCTTCGATCGCGCGTCGAGCTTCGTCCTCCCTACGCGGCTGCGACCCCCAGCGCTCCCAGTCGAGCTCGAAGTAAACGAGATAAAAAAAGCAAGAAACAAAGAAAGAGAGAAAAAAAAACGAAGAAGCCAGCAGCCGTTCGTCCCACGTCAGTGGTCAATGCTCGGCGGCTTACGTGCTCTCGGCGCTGCGCTCCCGGCAGTAGTAACAGCCCCGCTCCGCTCGGCCCGGGCGAAGGTGTCGTCGTGTGCTTGCGGGTCGCCTCCGAGGCGACAGCATGCGCCGTCACCGCGCGCGCGCGGCCCCTTGCATCTCAATCGACGTGCGGTCGGAGGGCCACCGTCACTGCCGCTGCAGCGATAAAATACACACAGCGATGCTCGCGGCTACAATAGATTCGATTCGGGAAGAATAGGAAATTGTGAGGGAGTCTGCCGGAGCGTATGGAAATTCGCAGGCACCTCTTTTCCTTCCCTCCGGAGGTGTCGGGGACATCGGCGGGGATGGGGGAGCGTTCGATCGTCGTCCTCCTTTTTTTCCTTGGCGGTGCTTTTGTGTATTCCTGCTGGCCCGAGCTGTGCGCCGCGTCGGAGGATATTTCAATGGCGCGCGGCGAAATGAACTAATATTCGTTGATTAATAATGCAATTGTAGGCTTCGCTCGTCCCTTGTTTTCGGGGGACTATAAACAATTATTTGTCATTAAATGTTTAACTTGTTCGCGAAGCGGAGTAATTGGACGTGGCAGTCTATACAATTTAAAATTTTCGGCTCGCTTTATGTGAATTAAGTAATGAATTTCAATCAGATAATGATCATTTAATGCGCAGTTTCGTATTAAAGTTGTACAATTATTTTCATAGTTATACTGTTCTTTTGTTACCATTGTTTTTTGAAAGAAATTTGGTGTTTAAAAAATCATAAATGAGAGTGACTAATTTTACATTCGAATAATTGAACATTCGGTTATTTTGGGTCGTAAGACTAATTACATTGTGAACAGAAATAGAATGACAGGTAATTGACATACTTCAGAATATAAATTAGTTGAACTTTTATTATTTTTCTTTTATTTATTTAAACAAGTTACGTCAGGTGCGCAAATATCACATTTTGCACACAAATATCTTTAAAACGAAACTTAACTTGATTTACAATACAAAAATTGCGGACTAGGTACACCACAAAAACATAAAAAGTTTGACGATACTTCATTCAATAAAAAAAATTTTTTAACACATATTTAAAATTATTAAATTTGGAAGACTTGATAAGACTGATCTTAACATCTAAATAATACGATATAAGTGCGAAAGTGTATTTCTCGTTTACGATAATATGTTAATAAAGTACACTTACTTCTAATTTCCTATCACGATAACGAGATATCAGGGCATTCGAAAATCAGATCGATTAAAAAAAAAAAAAAAAAAAGAAAATCACAAAACCTTCCTCGAACTCAACTTTGACGCTCGCTCTCCGTGGAACAGGTAACGCAGCTCGCGGCAATCAATTGAGCCAAGTAAATAAGACATTTCCTACTCCCCCGCATCTTAATATCGCGGAGCCGTAAACAGGCAGCTCGAGAAGTCTCCCGGTTGTCCTTCGCGCTGCGGCCAACGGCAGCCACTAAATTTCGCCGAGTTTCCTGCATTTCGACGCTTTCAGTGCGTCGCGGAAAAGCAAAAGACAGAGAGGAAGAGGAAGCGCGCGCGGCGAACACACGGGAATATAGGTACTAGGCGGCAGCGGCGGCGCAGCATGCAGTGCACACTTCGGAGGGGCGTAGTCGGGGAGGCGTCTGCCCGCGGAGCCTATAAATCAGTCGCAATAAATAATAGTCCTCTCCACCCTGTACCGTTGTGTCTCTTTCTCTCTCTCTCCTGTCTGCCCTCCGTCTTTAACATTCCCCGGCGTCCACGCACACTTATCTCGCGTGCATGACCTCCCCCCTTTTCCTGCCGCTTCACCCTTTTCTTACGTCCTCCTTCGCTGCGTCATTTTATGCGCGACGACACGCTGTATAATACGTGCGAGCGAGCGAGATAGAGAGAGAGAGAGAGAGAGAGAGAGAGAGAAAGAGAGAGAGAGAGAGAGAGACGGCCGTGCACGACGTCGGCTTTTACCCCCTTGTTTTTCTCTCCGTCGAGTGCATCAAGTCATGCATAATGTGACCGCGCGAGCAGTTTTCTCCACTTCTTTCGTTTTTCTTTTCTCCTTCGCTCTGGCAGGACGAAATGAAACGGAGTCCGGGGGCCGGGCCAGCTGCGAATGTGCGCTCGCGGATGAGATATGAGGGTCAAATTTTAATAAGAACTCTGGCTCTCATGAATTTTATTTGTTAATAAAATGAATTGTTCGCGTGGGCCGTGCGCAGGTATATTCGCTTGCTTTACAACGAGAAGAGAGAGTCTCTCTCTCTTTCTCTTTCAACAATGCGTTATTTTTGCTCATCGGTGAGCGTACGATACACGTCGGTATAATACGCAATTTCGCTGCCATTAATGTAAATGACTGCGTGTTTTTAAAGTAGCATAAGTCAATTTGCGCGCGTCATAATTTTTATTCGCTCTGCTGCTGCTTGTATTTCGTTTGATTTAATTATATACAAATATAACGTTATTGATTTTTTTTTATTAATGAAGAATAATTGCGCTCTGAATTTTCTATATAGTGATCGAATGCTTTTTCCAATCAATGAAAATGAATTGCAATCAATTTCTAAATAATAGATCAAAGTGATTGATCAGAAGAGTATTTTATCATTGTGATTAGTATTTGATTGAAATTATGTGTAACTTTTTAAGACACAAAAATATGAAGAAAGTTTTAAGATCTAATACTAAAAATTGAGAATGTACACTTCAATGGAAAGTATAAAGCAATTATTTGTTTTTTCTAATTTTTCTAATAAGTTATTTCTTAAACGCTAATTATCCTAAATTCTTTCTTTTCTTGCTTCATTTTGAAATTATATGGGTACTTTTTTTAAGATAACAAAATATGAAGAAATCTAAAGCTTTAATCAAAAGTAAAACCATTATTTGTCGTTTCTAATTTTTCTAATGAGCAAATTTTCAAATACTAATTTCCTTAAAACTTTTGTCTTCCTGTTTAAAATCACTTTTATTATCCAAGTCAGTTAGTAATGTCTAAAAGGCAGAAAGTAACATTTTTATATTTTTTCCAAAGAGACGCACGTAGATGTCATCGGTGTCGGAAACACGATGAAAGGAAAACTGAGCTTACGAACGTGCTGCGCTGAATATTAAGCTCCGCCGAGGGGGTACAAGTGGAGATGCGAGAAAAACTGTTTGAGATACACTAAACTCTCGAAATTGTGCTCTTTTGTCTTTGCGTATGTGTAAGTATGCATGAATTAATAGAAGGTGGTGAGCGGTGCAAGTTTTGCCAACAACGCGATTCTTTCGTATGTCCTGCGAAATATCACTCTGCATTATTATTTTATTTACGAATTTTAGTTACGACCTTTAGTTGGTGCTTCGTTGCTTTCATTCATGTGGTGCGAATTTCGTTACTTTTTTATGAACTATTCTCTGGTAAAAATATAATTTTAATCAACTTATGTGCATCTGCAACGAAAAGAATTTAGAAAGCTTCTTAATTTAATGTTTAATATTTACGTGTGTGTATTGATATTCACATGATGATATCTAAGCTTTTGCGTCATCTAAAACTCAGAAAAAATTCGACCTAGTAACTCTTGTTTTTCTCTTGATTGTATGCCTCAGAGCGAAGATCGATATGCGACTTCACTCGTTTAAAATCTTCGCATCTTGAAAAATAACTGATCATCTTCATTATATGCAAGAACTATTAAACTTTTGATATTAGATATTAGATTTGATTTGATATTAGAATTAAGAGATAAATTTGTTTTCATTTCTTCCTTCTTATTAATTTTTTTTCATTTTATATACCTTCTCATACTTGAATGCCTAAATGAAATAACTACACATTTTCTGGATCATTACACTTTAATTAATTTTTGTGCTTAATTTGAATGTCAGAAATGTCTAATAAGCAATCAAAATATTATAACATCCAAAATGCGACGTCGCTACTTACCTTGATGAAAATTTTCGAGATCACCGTCATCGTTAAATTTTCATTTTAAAGTTTAATTTAATCCACGCGTATTCAAACACGTTGGACCAACTTTTCATGCAGTTAATAATTCTAGAGTGATCCCCTTTTGAGTGAAATGCGCAAGTGAAAAAAAAAATCGTAAACAAAAAGTGTAATAGCGCGCATAAGTACTTGAGCCTTTTAAATACTTGATCAGGTTTTATGTTATAGCAAAGTCGCGGGTTTAATTCTCTTTGTTATTTGCACATGATGCGGAAAAAGCAGTAATTAGAACGAAGTTGTGCGAAAATACATTAAAGAGAAAAAGTTTTATTCTTATGGCGAAGGAAATTACGTAAAGCCTAAGCTTCATCATAGAACTGAAATTATAGGATAAAAGCATCAGGATTACTTCAAGTTTAACTTTGATTCTGTAAAGTAATTGGCTTATCGTTTAATTTCTTCAGTGATGGTCAAAAAATAATTATAACCAAGTGAAAATAATGTTTCAAGCATATTTTATCAATAATATATGAACGTGTAAAAATGATACTCATATTTACTACAAAAAATACATTTGATCACTTTTCGATTATATCGATTTTCCTATCATTAGCATTCAAAGGGTTAAATAAAAAAACAAGTTTATAATAAAAACTTTTTAAATTTAAGAAGATAAGCAATATTGTTGCAAATGGCAATAATTATATATTTATATAGATTTTTAAACTAATTCTCCAAAAAGTATAAAATAAAATTATAATTGATGGCTTCTATTTTATATTTCTTAGAGAAGTTCCAAAATCTATACCTAAATATCTAAACGCAGTTAACATTTATAAGAGATACTCAAAGTTCTTTTTGTAAATGTTCGTGTCGAAACTATAAATTTCCGCAATAAATATACGTAAATATACGGCCGCTTGTTGTTACCCTTATTCTATTGGGCGAAAGATACCGATAGTATAGAAAAATATCTTACGTGAAAGGACTCGTGGATCATTAAAAAAAAAAGCAAAGATCCTTTGAAGGATATATAAGTTTTGTTTGTTTTTCTTTCTATCTCGGTATTTGGTGTAAGATTTTGATAAGGGACATGTTTGCGGAATTTATCAAACGCAGGTCAATACACCGGTTTGCAGTTTCACGCGATGCAACTTCTTACTGTCTTATTTTTTCCTTCTCGTATTCGTTGTCTCGACATCGTAATCCTGCAAATTGAAAGAGGAGTAGATTATGTAATGTACGGTTCAGATTAGGAGTTACAAGAGGAAATATGAAATCTGGCGCGCACGAGGTTTAATATCGTTTCCTATCGGCTTTTCCCTGTTGACCAAAAAAGAGAAAGAGAGAAGGACAGAAAGAACTAGCTTTCGGGTCGAGTGGAGACTGCAGTCGCTTGTCTTTATATTTTCTTCCTCGCGCCCACTCCTTTTTTCTCTTTTCCGATTGTATGAGACTCTAGCCTCTTTTGTTGGTAGCGTCCAGAGTGGATATGCTACCTGCAGTCGTAAAGAGAAAGAGAAAAACGAAAAAGTGAGAGAGAGAGAGAGAGAGAGTGAAAAGGCGAGATATCTTAAGTCACAAGGGGTAAGTAGAGCAAGTAGAGCGAAATAGAAAGGCGAACGATTAATGATCGATACAGAGTACAAGCTGATAGATCATATTTTCGAGGTATTGCAGGTAGTTTTTTTAAGTGGGTTATTAGTCACACACTGTCAGTATGGAAAGTTAATTTTATAGCTTTAATATAAAATGGTGATAAGTGTCATAAAAACCACGGAAAATAATAAAAACTGAATTGCACGTAAGCTTTTGAATTGACCTGTACCCCTCTAAGGATATACTACTAAAATTAAGCAGAATCAATCAAATTTTAATACAATAATCTAATTATATAGGAGAGCCTCTGAACTCCGGATCACCGGTTTGGATAAAACTTTCGATATATAGTTTTCTAGTACCAAAAAATTAAACAAACGAAGTTTTATCCAATAGGCTTTTATTTAGCAGATATAGCTTGTTTTGTTAACATTGCAGCTATGTTTATATATACGATTTTTTATTCATTGCGCATAATGAGCAATGCTAATCTTTCTAGTTATAGCTACTAAATAAAAGCCTATGGGATTAAACTAATAGAGGTTTCTTTGATTATTTGGTACTAGAAAACAATATCTAAAGTTTCATCCAAATTGGTGATCCGGAGTTCAGAGGCTCTCCTAGTAAGTGTAGTATTTAGCAATTAGTTAGTGTTTTTAAAAAAATCTTAAGAAAAGTTTAATGACACATTCCCACAAGCCACCGTGTTAAATAAAAATAAACTAGAATTAAAAATTATAGTCACACGTTCAAGTATATAGAAGTGATTAAAATTACTCATGGTGCGTGTTCAAAGGACTTAGTACTCGCTCTTAAGAAGAACATAACAAATTACTGAGAAAATCTTGTCTGTTCCTATTCTCCAAGATAAACAGAGCCTCATTAATTAGAGGAAATTGTAGCAAATGAAGCTTTGGATCAAACAAGCGTTCATCCGATTTTGTACATCAGTAAAGCCACAATCCGTTGGCGCTGGGAGCATCTGAAAAGGAGAAACGAAGGAGACACAGAAGAGAACGTCTATACGGATTTTTACCGGCCGGCACCGCTGCCGGGGGATGAATAACGCATTTCCAGCCGTGCGGCTGGAGGGGCGAATGAAGCGAAAATAAAGAAATCTTTCAAGACTCCCCGAAGGACTCTGGCAGCTGAATGTGTTTACGGGCTCCCGCGCCAATCGGGATTAATGTTGACTTAAGAAAACGAGATTTATCCATTTATGTTGATGGCGCGCGAACTCGTAAATATCTCGGCGAGGCGCGAAATATACGAGAATAAGGAGCGAATTGAAAAGCCCCGATGCTATTCGTCTCAATCGTCGCCTAACCCAATTCAAACCCGTGAAATGCAACTCGCCCGCTCCTCCCTCTCCTTCTCTCTTCTCTTTTCCTTTCCCGCATTTTCCCTCCCATCCGTTTCTCACTCGTTTAACTTTATACTTTCCACTTCCCTGCGGTTCTTTATTTATTTTTCGGACTGGCACGAAAGCACTGGTTTCTCCTCGGTTAACACGAGGCAGCTGCTGCCGCGCCGAAGCCGAGAAGCGGAAGAAAAAGACGATGAACGAGAATCGACGTACCGAGGCATCTGGGGCTGTTGAAATTTTAAATGTCGCCTTAAGTGCATCTTGCCAGCCTCGTCGAGTTAGATGTGGTTCTTTCCCACACCCACCTTCACCTTCCCCTCATCTTGCTCTACCGTTTTCTGCCTCTCTCAATCTTTCTCTTTTCTCAATTACTCAACGTCTTCCTCGGCGCAGGATATGCGGCAGATGTCGAAGTCCGCAGATGTGCAGTTGAGTGATATATATCCAACATTCTTTATTTATAGGATTTGAAAATTCGACCCGCGATATATCCGCTCTCTCTTTTCACGGAGCAGAAATCGTATATTAAAGTAAAAGCCCTTTGACCCATTGATTCCTTGGATGGACGTATAATTTCATCACTTCAATTTACTTTTACTTCGGAACAAATTACTTCTCGTTGTCAAAGATAAAGTTTCGAAAAACGTCTCCGTTACTCGCATTCTGGACCACTTTCTATTAGACACAAATCGATGCGCATTGATTACAGAGTCGATTTGGCTACCCCTCCGACTTAAATTCGTAAATTTTTCATCGTCGGCATACAAGCTATGGACACGGCACGATCGATTCCCCACATTTCCAGCCGTAGCTCAACCGAGGATGAAGCGGAGAAGCCAAGAACCAAGAGGAGTCGCCGCGCGCCGAACCAAGGATCAAGAACGGAGCCTAAGCGGCGTTCGATGTGCATCCGAAATTCAGTTCCGAAGTCCATTTCCTAACCCCTTCGTTGTCCGGAAACGGAATGTGAAGATAGAGAGAGTGTGAGAGTGAAAGAGTGAAAGAGAGACAGAGAGGGAGAGCGACATGTACAGATAGATAGATAGATAGATAGATAGATAGATAGATAGATAGATAGATAGATAGATAGATAGATAGATAGATAGA
>JAWWEN010046053.1:0-12090 GCA_035582955.1 Sycophila texana
ATACCGAAACGTTGGCAAATAAATAATTAAAATCAAATTGGTTCGTCTCCGATCATTCGAGTATTCTACCTATTTAACTACAACAACGAAACGAACGTCCGAGTCTTCTACATCGAAGAAATATTAATTGTAAAATAATTTCATATTCCATCGATTTAAAGCTTCCATTTCTTCCAGATGCTTTAATCAATGATAAGATTTAGAGTTTCATTGCGCTTTTAAGTGCAGCAACATAAAACGTGTATTTGACTTCTCATAATAATCATCATAACGCAAAAAAAAGACAAGCATCATTCGCGATGCCGGCTCGAAAGTTAAAATGACTTTCACGCCAAGAATTTGACTCCGAAAAGGTCGTCGGGAGGATAGGAAAATTCACGATCGTAAATCGACGATTCGCGAGCGTCTTCCCCGATACTTCACTTAATGAGATTCTCATTGCAAAGGAAAAACCCCCGTGGGGGCCGCGAAGTTTAATCATCGCTTGAGCGTGTAATTAGCGAGGATACCCGTATTATACCTCCAACTGCGTGGTAAGCATTTTTTGGATCAAAATTCATTTCCATTCGGAATGAAACCGATTCGCTCGATCGAGCGATGCACCACAGATTCTGCTTTATTGTCCCTATACAATCGAAGCGCATCGCGGCTGCTTTAAATTGAGGCGCAATAAAATTTGCACTCAGACCGACGCGATCGTTTACGCTGCTTTCTATAAGAGATAAAAAGAAAAATTATTCTAGAGTGTTATTATTGATCGTTCAATTAATTATCGATAAGTGATAATTTATCGTCATCGCGACTGGTTCGGCTTGGCCTTACGCGTCGATAAAATAATGATCATTAATGATAAAACGTCGCTAAATAAAGACGGAACTACTTAAAGTAACGAGACATTTTAATTAATTTCGCGTTATCTTAATTTGAAGAAAAATGCAAGATTAATCTTATCGCGTCCCTCGCATCTAGTGTTTATTTAGCGCGCACTGTTTTAGAAAGCTGTAATAGCGATCCGCTCCTTTAAAAAAAAAAAAAAAAAAAACTTCAATTGACGCAAAGTAAAGTCGCAGCCGACCGGTTCGATTTTACATAACAGAATAACACGCGAGAAAACGAAGATAATAACACAAACTACCCTTACGGGGGCAAGCCAGGGTTAACTCTGAAAAATATTCTTTAAAAATGTTCAATAATTCCACTTGATATTTACCTCTTAAAAATTTATATTGAAAATATTAACACTACAAAACATTTTAAGACTAATTAAACTAAAAAGTGTAATAAGATCTTTTACTACTATGTTTAATTGTTACAGATTAAATACTGTATTTTACTTGGAAATTTTTATACGCTTAAGGAAATTTATTAGGATTATTTTTAAAGGACTATACCCGTTTAATAAAAGTAATTAAAATAAATGAATAAAAAATTCTTGTTCGAAACTTAGTTATGCTGCATGTTAGAGCTTTGTCGCATTCTATCTCAAACTACACACATCCTATTGACTTTTTTTTTATTTTTCTACCTTTTAGACCCCGGCTTGTCCCCTTCAGATTTTTCAGTCGGCCACTCGAGCTGCCCCTCCGATATCGTGCGGAAAAACGACTTCGCACTTCAAAGCGCGCTTCCTCGAGTGCTCCTCAAAATATCGGAGCGATCGCCCGCCAATTAGGCGTCGATAAGCGTGTAAAGCATCTTCCCAGCGACGCCTGACGAGCAATCATCCTCCCGTAGGAGGCGCGAGACTTTCGCCCGATCGAGCGGGGGGCCTTTTTACGTAATAAAAGAGACGAGACGCACCCGCGGAAGAAAGCGAGGAAAAACTAACTAATGAAGAACGCACGCGCCGATGCTTGATTTATGCAAAGTGCCCGGGGTGGGAGAGAATGCCATCGACCATCTTTTACGAGGTAATAGCGGCGGCCTCGCAACAAAGCGGATGTTGGAGATTCACTCGGAGACTCAGGAGGAATTTTACAATCGATTAAAGATTTTTTTTTTTATACTACTTGCGTTTGTTTTCTTTCCAAAAGTACACGGTTCAAAAAATTAACATATTTTGTGTGTCAAGAATGACATACAATATCTGTGTTAATTCAATTGCGCGTGCGCTACTTGCTAATCTAATTCTGGTTAAAGAAATATTAAAAATATTTATTGGATGTGTGTTGCAAAAACGTTTTAAGCAAAAAATGTTAGAATATAAATATTATTATAAAGTTTTATATTTAATTTACGCACGAGTTGTTTAGCCTGGCCATAGACGTAAATAAAGAAATTTATACAAAGCAGCCGAAATTTATTCTACTTTACAGTTTTTTATAAAATTGGTTATACTCAATTGTTATTGTGTATTTCTTTGTTTTAGTAAGAAATTAGCTTAGTTCATTTAATTAGCTCGAATGTCAAGGATGAATCATTCATGCGTAATCAGATATTATTGAGCTGACGATATTTCGCAAGGTTGTAGATAAAATCCTTTTGTTGAAATTAAAGATATTTTATATTGATTAAAATAATTTGTGGACTTATAAGTTACATCTCCTTAACTTAACTTACGAAAAATGATGAAATTTTGCTGAATGGTTTCATCCTTTGATAACTTACCTGCAACAAAATAAAAAAAAATGCACATTAGAAATGTTTAAAATTTAAAATATTACAATAATGATAACAGTAATTACAATGTATATTTAATGCTAATGTCAGCGTGTAGAAATTAAGTTACAAAAAATAATAAAATCTTTATTTATACTTTCAAAACTGGTTATTAGTTTAGCTTTCCTACAAAAAAAGAATAATAAAACTGATAGAACACTTGTAACAAAAATAGAATAATTATTTAGTGAAATTTGCTTATTAACTGCGGTTGACAATACTTTTTAACCACTGTACATATCGTTAAATTTTAAAATAAAAACAACTAATAATAATGACTTTACTTTACCACTAAACAGTAGAACCTTAATCCAAACCAATTTATGAAAGAAAAAAGTACCTTCCGTATTTATTAAGATTTTTTTAGCGCTTGATTTGAATGAGTTCGTTTATTTGCCGACAGTGCATGATCAACGGTTTAAAATTGCGTACGTTAATTGTCTCAATTTGTACGTAATTTTTTTAAGCCGTTAATACAAACTTATTATGTCATTAATAGTCAGTATACAAATCGGCCTATTAATTTTTCGCGGTGACCGGTGACTGTAAAAGGAGGGGAAAAAAAAGGTCGGGCTGAATAAGCGCGTCGGACACCTGCGCAGCAAGAAAATCCGGTATCGGAAAAAAGCGTCGACACCTTCATCTGGGAGCGAATAATTTAATACCGGCAGTTGACAAACGATGGAATTTAAACGAGGAATCGCGGGACTGCTAATCCACGAGAGCGCTATTAATCCAGAAGGAGTAGGGGAGGCCGAGGTGACCTCAGCTGCGACAATGAGGAGGTATTTAGATAAGAAACCTGCCGTTGCATTAACTTTATCTACGAGCTCTTCGGATTCTGTACTTTCATTAGTGTCGCTCGAGGTAATAATAATCTACTTTATATTCATAATTTATAATTTTATAGCACTGATAGAACAATCTAGGAGCGCTTCCTTAAAATTCCAGAAATTCTCCTTTTTCGTATATAAGGTGTTTCTTCTAAAAAAAATAGGAAATAAACCTCCTAAATGCGAAAGGAGAAACTCCTAAACGAAAAAGGAGCAACTCCTCATAAATTGCGTAAAAGGCGGATTTCCTTTTTCATTTAGGAGTGGCTCCTTTTTCATTTAAGAGTTTCTCCTTTTGTGTTTAGGAGGTTTTCCTATTTTTTTAAGAAGAAACACCTGATATACGAAAAAGGAGAATTTCCTTTAATTTTTAGGAGACTTTCCTAAATTTTAAGGAAGATTTTTCTATCAGTGAGATAATAGCTATTCAAAAATAATTCGAGTGGAAAAAAGAATTCTGCGCATTGTAGGTTTATAATTAAGTTTTACGAGAAACTATTTCAGTTTTGTACAGAGAGCAACCCTGTGAAACCTTAAAAATATACACGATTGTACGTACATTGAATTAAGTTAATGTATTTTTTCTGTGATATAAATTAAAATTATTCGCGTCTTATCGGTACAGTAATAACGGTTTCCTATGTGAAGAAAAGCAAAAAAATACGTTAGTCATTATAATTTCCATATAATAGAGAATTTTTTCAATCGCACGAAGCAATACGCTTTTTAATTAAAGAGCACTAATTATTTATATCCAAAGAGTTCTCATTCGATCCTATTATCAGCAAACAAAACAATTACAGAGAACAAGTTGCAACATCAAACAATAAAGAGAATTGATGTTAGATATACAAAAACTGTTATTAAAAATATATAATTACATTTTCAGTCATTAAGTATAACCTTGATTAAGTAATAACAATTATTTATAGAATTCACTCCAGCATCTTCAGCATCATTTAAAGTAGCATCGACATTATCACAACCAAAAAGGTCAATGAACCCTCGGGTGAAAGTGCTAACAATGACTTTCCAGATTTTCGCGATGGCAACTATTCCTCTTTGCAAGTTCTAGAAAAAAAAAAATACTCTTAATCAGCGGGATACAGCAATTTCTCAAATCATTAAAATTAGTCCATCATAATCGCGAAAATACTTTAATCCTACGTGCACAATTAATTTTTTTCATTTTGCATAAATCTCAAGTCCTCGCGTGTAATCGCCAAAAGAAATCGCTGCACTCTAAGTTAAAAAATAAAAAAGAAAAGAAAAAACAATCGAATACGATCGAGCGCCTCTCACATCTTGCGCAGCCGATAACGATTAAAACCGTTCCAATAAATGGCCCGTAAATACAACCAGCCAGGAGGAAACAGTCAAAGGCGGCCGCGAGGGGCTCATCCCATCCTCTGAAGTGTCTCAATTAAGGCTAATGACTGCGGCGCGGCCTCTCCTCCGGCTTTTATTAATACGAAATTAAACGCGGCAGCCGCGCGATAATGAAAATGCCATCGTCTCACGCGAGCCTCTCCTTCCTTCCGGCGCAAAATGTATCGCGCACAATGAACTGCATTAAATGCGCGCCCCCCTCCCCTGAGCCTCTATTATGGGAAAGGAAAAGAGAAGCGCGGCCTGATGACGGCCGGTACAGTTACTTCCCCGTCCGCGCACCAGGTTCAAAGTTCGCGGCCTGCGGGGGACACATGATGCACGGGACGATGATGAGGCGGAGGGGCCATTTCGAAAGTACCATAGCGATTTTTTCGCGGACTCGCGTTCTATTGGATCGGTACGTATCGTACCGATCTTGTTTGCAGCTTATTTGACAGTTATATTTGCTGGAGAGCGGATGACTCGAATTCATTCGCCGATTTTTTTATCGGATTTATAATTAATTTCTTTTGCAGTTTATTGACTTATCATTAAGGTGATGAACTTTTTGAAATAAACCGTAATATAATTAAAAAAACTGTCTGCGCTAATAAAAATAAATAATAAAAAGTAATACAATAAAAAAAAAACTAATCGGGACAATATTAAAGAGACTTTTTTCTCGTGCAATTGACTTTTCATGTCTTTTTTGTTTTATATATTTATTTTTAGTTTAATTTTGTTAAAATACAAAACAGTCCGCGTAAGGTTCATAAAATAAATACGTAAAATAAGTAAAGGACTACTATCATTCAATCAGTTGCAATACGAGAAATATGATCGTCGATAACAATAATACCACTGTTTTTTTTTTTTTTTTAAGGACGAATATAATTATTTGTACGAGTGATTATAAAAATAATCATTATTTTCAAGGCTAAAGAACAAAATAAATAGTAGCGATTGCGCTTTCTTCAAAGAGATTACTACTCATAGCTAACCCGCAAAAGGATAAAAACGCTCGCTCCGAAAAGTGAATTTTTTTACCAGCAAACGAAGAGAATAAACGTTTTTTAAAAATGCTAGAAAGTCTATGGGGGGGGGGAGGGGGGTCCGTCGAAAAAGAAAAGCCGCGCATATGAATGTGAGCTATTACACACGACAAAGGATTTCGACAAAAGGAGCAATAAACCACTCCCACCGAGCGATCATTGGAAATGCGCTACGCTGAATACTAATCTCGGCGTGGAAACCGGTTATTAGTCATTGAAAGTGAGGATCATGAGAGCTAATAAGTTTGTTTCGCCGCGGCCGCGAGAGGCCAAATGAAACGTGTGCGGCGCGCCGGTGCAATTGGTAATTGTATAATCCGCGCTTGGTCATGCGACCATGAATAAGAGCCCCGCGAAAGAAAGGGACCTGCTCCTTATTAATTTCAAAACGCTGCGAGTTTCCTATTGTTTGCTGGGAAAAGTGCAGGTACATCGTGCGAATGTCAAATAATGCCTCGGGATTTCATATATACATAACTATTTTTAAGGATCCCGCGTGTAGTTATGATGTATCGATCACTGCGGTTCATTGTTATTGCAGTTGTGCCTGTTATGGGTTTACTAAGTTTTTTTAATGATCTTTTTATGAAAATTAAGAAAAAGAAGGTCGCATTTCGCCTACTTATATAATGTAACATGAACCAATTCATTGAAAATTAAATATTTGATTGAATTAGTTCATTGCAGATTAAAACAGAAATGAAAGTAGAAATAAAGGAAAAAACCGCTGCCAAATAGATTGGCGTTTAGCTTCCTCAAACATAATATTTTAGTCTACCTTTTTTTTTTCATTTATTAATAATAATTTTTAAGTAGGTTTAAAACGCTACACGTGGAGTACGCAGTGTACACTTGAACCTCATAGTACTTTCCCTGAACTTTTGTCCTCTATGCCTTTTTTCTGAATTTTTAAAAATAAAAATAATGATCATTGAATTTAAAAAAAAAATGACAATCCAATTTTACATTCTTCAAACAGTTTTTAATTTTAACATAAATTTTAAATTAAATATAATTCTTACGATGTTAAAATGAAAGGTATAGTCATTAAAAAAAAATAGGAGGTTAAAATCCAATATCAAAGTATATAGAGGCGCGCGGTGCGGCCTCGTAGGCAAGTCGTTCCGTCGAACTTAAACTTGCCTCGAGGCGCTACCGCGCCTCCTGATTACTAACGTTTAGCTTAAATTAGAGGAAAGTATTTTGTTATTGATCTAAAGAAAAGAACAAACTTGAAATTCAAGAACAGTGTGCTGTTCGGAGTTTCAGTGAAACGAGGCGCTTCTAAAAGCTCAGTAGTAAAAATGTTTTCAACAATTTCTTTAAAACTAATATATTTTTTTCAATTATGCTTTATATTCACATCTAGTTTTAATATAAAAGTAAACAACTCTACAGATGTATCTTCATACAAGTTAAAAGTAATTTAACATAGCACTTCTTGTATATAAGTACAAAAACCATAATAATTATATTTTTTAAACACATCATTTTCAATTTCAGCAAAATTTATTTAGCTTTTGTTCCAATGACAGCAATTCAATGGTAATATTTGGTAATTTGAGTCAGCAGCATGAAGTAATTACCAACACGAATGCTTTATTGACTCCAATATATTTAATCGGAATACAAGACGGCGATACCTTGGAAATAAATAGAAATTTTAAAGAACGTTATACCTACAATCCACTACCAGTAAAACATATTTTGATTGATGAAATTGATTTAAATTATTTTAAATTAGCTTTAGTAAAATTAAAAAATTCATTATTCTGGAATATCCGCAGTTACTTTATCATAAAGTCGTTAGAAAGAAACAATACTTGCAAATATGCTTACGATTTCTTAAAAATCACTTGGCAGTTTAATATTTTAAATGTCTTGTTTCTGTGCCATGATCATCAAGCAAAGCTTAATGTTTGGACTTATAATCCTTATTCGACAAATAGTTCGAAGTTCTGGAAAAATATGGAATATTATAATCAAACAAATGGTCAGCTACTTACATTATTGAAATTTACGGGTGAAATTATGGGTAAGTTATTATTATAGTGATCTCAAATTTAATCTAGTGAAAATTCCAATAAATTTAAAATAGTTGCACAATTACCACTGGTTTATTGTTTTAAAATTAGTAGAATTTAGTCCTTATCAAGTGACAACTGATTTTTTTATTTATGTTTCATGAAGTATCAGATTTCGAAGATCCACTATTTTGCGAAATTCTGAAGTTCGATAAGACCCAGATATTATCGAAATACCCAATAATAATCGCTGGCTTGGATGGCTTCGAAAATTTCAAATTTTGGAGTAATACCGTAAGATGGGATAGTTTCGGCGTGGCAAAAAAAATTATTACTACTGTTTGGGAAGAGTTACAAGCCGACGCAGCTATAAATAATTTTCCCGAAAGTATATCGGGCTACATCGACGTTAGTTCCGGCAAAACTGCTGGACTTTACACACGAGTATTGGGAGGCGAGTTTGAAAGTTTCGGTGTAGACGGCTATCAGCGAGGTATTTGGAGAAATGAATTAAATTTATTCCTACCAGAGGACATATGCATTGTGACTAAACAGCAAGTCATGAGTTTTTTAAAACAATTGCACAAATTAATAACGTTCAAATTTATCATTACGGTTTTGTTTTCCCTTAACTGTGTTATCATTTTATTCATTCTCGCGTTCAAGCTGAAGTACTTGAATGCTGTAAAAGAATTCGTAAGGCTAATCAGTGGATCTAAAACTACGACTCGTCCTCGTACATTTTTAAGTGCTATATTATTTTTCCTTGCCATTTTCAGTATTTTTACGTTCAACAATTATTGGCAGAGTAATTTATTGAATATCATGCACGAAGTATCGCACATTCCACAGTCCACTGTGAATTCTGCAAACGATTTGATGAGAGGAAAGTATACAGTTTACGCAAAAAACTATTTAATTCCTCTGTACGTAAATGAGCCTGTTCACGACGTAATAAAACCAAATGACAATTTTTCTAACTGTTTAAGATCGATTTTGATGAATAAAAATGTTGCGTGCATTGACAAGTGCACTTATGCAAAGTACGTTGCATTTGACAAAAATTTGTACCAAATATCAAAAGACATACGAAATAGCAGATATCGCACGCTTATTTTCAGAGAAGATTCAGCTTTATTCCACGTGTTTCGAAAAACTTACATGAAATTATTCGAAAGTGGTATAATAAGTCATTATCAACAGATATTGGAAACAAATATTATTTACACAACCACAGACAACAGCATTAAACCACTTTACTTAAAAGACGTAAAACTCTTCTTTGTTTGTTTACTAATGTCTTACATTATTGCATTGTTGGTACTTGTAACAGAACTGCTCTTGTATCCGTTAACATTGTAAATATTACAAGCTTACTTCAATAAACTGAAATATATGATTAATTTTAAAAACCAATACATGTAGAAGCCTTTAAAATCTTAAATAAACACATAATATAAATTTAATGCGTAATAAAATGATATAAATATATCAATTGTTGTTAAAAATCCTCTTTAAAAAAAGTAATGGCAGCTTGTTGTGAAGCATTTTAAAACACGATTTGATTGGCTGTTTTTGCCTAGAGTGGCGTAATTAGGCGCAGATACCTCATTCTTGCAGATCCGATGGTTTGAAATATAACGAATAATTGTCTGATTTTATTTCAATCAAATAAAAAAATACCAAATTTTATTTTTAATCGCATTACTGTATAAATAGTGTGAATCGAAATTTTCGCACGCGCTCGTTTAATGCACATTGAAAACAAGTTTTTCCATTATTTACACATCTTATCAGCAGCAACGAGTAAACACATAAAAGAAAACGGTAAAGCGAAACACCTGGCGCGTTAAAGCACCTAATCGACGAGCGTCGCCCTTTTTCCTTCCGCTCTAGATAGGCCTCCCGAGGAAAAAGCGTCAGCCCAGAACCATAGAAAGAAATAGGGATTAAGAATCGGGCCCTACCGAAGATTATCGATCCTTGGGAAAAGCGTGATTTATTAAGCGCACCCCGGGAGCCGCGCGCTCGTTACGTATATACCCCCCCCCCCCCCCTCCCCCAAGGCCTTTTTATCGGCGGAAGAATATCACGCCTTATCGGCACGACGACGGGGACGACGACGCCCCGCGCACGACTTCCTGCTTTTGTGTCCACGGTACGGGCATTACCGTATATACACGTCGGCAAGTGCGCCGGAGCGGCCATTTTTACCGGGAGCGCCTACTACTCCTCTCCTCTTCACGTGCAATAATTCTAATTATCCCCCGTTTTAAGGCTTTCCCGCGCGCTGCCTTACGTAACCACTCGTAACGGTACGTACCCCCCACTGGCCTCCCCCACCTTCTCCTCTTCTCCTGAGGGGAGTATTCAGCGAGGCTTTATGTATTATACGAACGACCGAGGCGCGTACTTCTTTTTTAATTGACCGTCGGTCTGTTTGTTTCCGCGCTCCTGGAATACGCAAGACTGATCCGAGAATTAGGTGTGAACGGACTCTGGCGAGTTTTATAAGGGAATCGTAAAAAACTTCCCCCGTGCCCTTTGTTCATTCCGCTGCATTGTGCATCTGATGGAAGTTAAGTTCATTTTTTTTTACCTTGGATTTATTAGTAGATTCAAATTGTTGGGTTAATTATAGTATCTCCGCAAGTAACTGTTTATATAAAATATAATCGTAAATTGTGTCTCGTCTGCAAAATAGCGGATCGTTTGATTTATCTACATTTTTTGTAATCTGTAAATTTATACTGTAAATATTCAATCGAATAAAGAAAATAAGATCAATTAAAAATTTCTTTTTATTTACACATTTTATTTTTCATATAAATTATAAATAAAAATAAGACGCATTGAATGGAATAAAAAAAGGCAGTAACTGTATTATGCATGTTCAGGATCTCCGTTTTTCATAGTAGATTCAGCAACAACCTCTTCAGCTTCGATGACTTTCTGCAAGAGTGCAACAAAACAAAAATATAATTTCCAATCAATTATTTTTTATCGCGCCATTTTCCAATTCCTCACCTTTTCAGCCAATGTCCCGTTTTGCATCGTTGAAGCCTCGTCGTCGTCCACTTCTGGATTTTCTCTGGTTACACGAACTGCGTACGCCTGCGCCCGCGCCAATCGCGAAATCTCCTCTTGAGTCAATGCTCGCGGCTGCAGCCAAGCAATCGCCACCTCTCTAATTTTATTTCCATTGTTACTATTTTCCTTCGTTCCGGCCTATTAATTATTATGCACATGCAAATCGTAAAAATCGTGTATATAAATTTTATATTGTAAAATAAAGTTTGCTAATGAATGAAATAAAAAACAATCACCTCTGAATCCTTATCCATAGCTATAAGTAAAAAAAATCGATGAAAGAATTGTTTCAAGTTTGAAATTGCAGCGCCAAGTGCATGCAGTTATATTAATCTTGCGCCGCCTACTTGATAGCGAGAAAACCGCTGCCGCCAAGCGGCAGTTTTAATAACTAAGCTTGCAGCTTTGCGCTTTTCAAATCAGAGTAATAATGCATGCACTCATCATTTTTATTCGTCGCCGGCACCGCGTCTTTATTTACAGAATGACTCGGTGAAAATTTTACATAATTATTTTCTGCAAATACAATTACCAGAAATAGTAATTAAATAAATAACGACGATGGGTGGACTTTTTATATAGTCTAAAAATAGACGGCGTTAGAGACAACATTCTTACAGTTGTGCGAATCTCATTCGAAAATAAAATTCAATTTGATGGTAAAATGAAACTTAATTACGAAATGTTACAGCACCTAATGAATCTAGGAAACACGTAGCATTAATTTCCAGGTGCATATAAAATGAAGCATTAACCTCGCAATTTGCATCTCCTACATTCCCGGCTATTCAGATATTCATGCGATAAACAACGACATGCATGCGCTTCAACTCTCGTAATGGTCTTAATCTTGACTCTAATGCAGTGCTTATGAAAAAAAAAGGAGTTTGAATTCGGCGTTTGGAAAAAATGGACAAGATAATCATTAAGGTATTTTACCAGATGATAATGAGAGACAAAAAAAAGATTCGATAGAAAAATTGTTTTACACCGAGAAAAAAATTTAGTTGGATCAACGATCGCGCTGTTAAATACTTCCAACCAAAAAAAAGCTGTTAATTC
>JAWWEN010046084.1:0-12088 GCA_035582955.1 Sycophila texana
ATTAATATTTGATTGAAACAAATAAATTTTGGTTGAAACAAGTAAATATTAATTAAAGCAAGTAATGGTTAATTGTGGTTAGTAAACTTTTTTCTCAGTGTAGTACTCTCGTAATGAAAAATTATATTAATAGTGTTGAACCAATTTAAAAGAATGATTTCGATACACGCCGCTTTAGTTACAATTACACAATCTCTTTCAAACGCGACGGTAACAAATCGTTAATTTAAAATATATATATATACAAATCCAGAGAACCATTACAACCTGCGATCGTGCGTTTCTTTTTTTTTCCCCGAAATCCCACCGAAAAAATCAAGCGCACTGCGGTGTATCGAGTACAGCGCGGATCCCAGTGCAACGGTCCAGCGAATCAGCGGTAATTGAATGACGCAACGAGTCCTTCGCGGCTCCCGAGGGCTGTTATTAAATAATCCACACCCGGCGGGAGGAGGGCCGACAAAAAAGGTTCGGGGAACGAAATGTAACAGCACCGCTCGCTTGCGTAACGTCCGGCCGCGTAGTCAACCTGGACGTCCGCGCGTACCGTTGCACTTTCCATGGGCGATGCACCTCGCGGGCGGGGGCGTGCTCGGCGCTAACGGGATCGCTCATGAGGCTGACGAGGAGCATCGGCGTCGCGATGAGCCGCCCGAGGAATATCAAGAGGCCTCCTCTGGTCGTATACGCCCCGCGAAGGGCGATGCACTCTGGCCTTCGATTTATGCGCTCCGAGGCAGGATGAACTTTTCTGTCTGTTGAGTGTCAGGAGCTATGAGTTTTAATGGAACGCATACTGTGGATGTAGTAGATTCAATTGAATGTTTATTGATAATTGCCAATTTTTTTTTTGGACATTAACCCTGTAAAAATGAATAAGGGAAATTTGACTATAAAATAAGTAGTCACTTATTCCACGTGAAAAATATTCCACTTATTGCAATATTGGATAATATTTAACGTGAAATAAGTGACTATTCACTTATTCTAGTGAAATATCTTTTATTCATTTTAAGAGGGAAAGGGGTGGTTTATACATATGCGTAAGTGACGACTGGTTCATTGAATCGCTTCATTGTTAAAAATCTGTTTAATTTTAAACTTTTATTTTATGTTTATAATTGAACAAACAATAACAAAACATAAATTTCGTGTACTAAAAGTAATAAATTAAATATAAAGGTTATGTTTGATTTTAATTACTTCGGAGAACTACACCAATATTGAGTAAAAATGTTTTCTAATGCAATAGAATTTTGCGTATAATACGTAGAAATATAAAAATTTATTTGAAACATATTGTATTAAAGAAGACACAAATAAGAGTACACAATTAAACAAATATTTTTTTTAATTAATTCCTATAAAAATACACAAAACACAGAATTGTTAACTGCGTATTGTATTTACAGCCCTGATGAAGGTATTACATAAAAATACCGAAACGTTGGCAGAATAAAGTTATTAATTTCAACTTTGGTTCGTAACGATCATTCGAGTCCTCTTCTCTTAACTACAATCCGAACACGAACGTCCGAGTCTTTTTTCAACAATTGCGTATTGTTTCAATAATCTGATAATCGTCAATTTTTTAAATTAAATAAGTAAAATTTAATAGATTTCAAAAATGCATGTAATGAATCAAGCGAAAGAGAAAATGACAATTGTATTCTCGAGATTTCTCGAGAAAACAGCATAATTCCATTTTTTAGAAATAACAAAGAAAAATTCATTGAATTATGGGAACTTTTGAAAGATCCTATTTAATTCACATATCAAAATTAGCCAAAAGCTTACAAAAAAAAAAGAAATATTACGTACAAAACGACTGTACTGAGTATATAAGGGCATACCTCTAATCAGAAATCAAATAAATAATGTAAATTTACAAATCGCGTAGCTAATTGAGACTATCTTACGGTATCGTATTTTTTTGTGAAAGTTGTACACGCCTTAATTAAGTATCTCCCGAAATATAACATTAACCATTTATTTGAAAATTTTACGAATTACTCTGTTATTTCTAATTGAGCGAATGTCATTTTGTTAAGAAGTTTAGCAGTTACGAAACGCATTGATTTCATTTAGAAGATTATTTCCAATTACAAAACGCAATTAAAGCTCTTTGCTCATTTTGATCGTTGCCCATTAAGCCTAAAAGGATAATTAATCAAGCCTGCAGTACTTACAACAATTCCGTACGTATAAAAATGCATCAACCGTATATTGCTCTTTCAAAATAAAATATTTTGATTGCACATAGCGATTAAGACGATAACGATCTCTTCATCTTTCGAAGCACAACTGTTTCATTATAAATAATAAGGAATTTCGCAAAGCCGAGCGGAGGTATTATTTTCAAGTCTCAAAGTAAAGCGCCGCCCTTGAAACGCTCAGGTGTATTATCTCTCTCGTAGGATTCTTCGGCTCCCGAGGATCTCTCGAAATTCGCGGTCGCCTCGCGAGGACGTGAGGAATTTTTTAAATGAAAGAGAAACTTTGCAGTCGCGTCGTGTCGCGCTCTTCGGTTCGCCCGCGACACTGACTTGCCTCGACGTGTAAATATCCAGTTTCGGAAGTGCGAAGCGCTGTTTGCCTTTATATAACGCTAAGTGTCGACTTGACCGAGCAAAATTTTGAGTTAGTTTTTTGGATAAAAAATTAATTGGATGAAATTTCAGTTGACTGAGATTTTAATTATGTTGGTTGGCGAAATTGCAATTGCATTTGCAATGACAATATCAAATTGATGAGCATTATTCCGTAATATTTATTTTCGTTGAACAATTCGAGAGGATTTAAATTTTTGTCGTAAAATTGCCGGTAAATATTGAAGAAATATCGTCTGCTTTCAAAGGTAATCATAAAGTCCGTACTAAAAGTAGAGTAAATGATAACTGCTATTGCATCAAAGTAGAAAGCATTTAAATATTTAAAATCCTTTTGTTCGATGCTAATTGAAATAGCGTGCCAATTTTTCGCTTTATTTGAGAAAAAATTTAACTCGGAGTCCTTGATTTCGTAATGTCCGTCCCAAACGTTTTCGATATTTTTAGCTCTATTTGCTGAAGGCATACACGATTAGACACTATTGAATTTGTTGTTAAAAAAAAAAAAAAGAAAAACTGCGAACATGAGCAGAATGAAGACAAATCTTTTGTCTGAAATGTCGAGTGAGCACTTTTGCTTTTTTTTTTTACACTTTCGTCGTCTCGAATTTTAAGCATTCGAAAATTTGTCGCCGCACGCCAATTCGCATTTTCTTCTTTCGCAACCGCAACGCCTCTGAGATTTTAGCATTTTAGAAACTTAAGGCTCAACGAGCTGCTATTTTTTATTAGAAATTAAATTTTAATTGAAATTTTATGATATACGTTTTGCGAAAAAACGCCTGTTATCGATTACATCGATTGTTTATATTTCTACGACGAGTATATATAATGATAAAATTGAACTTATATAAATGAAAGTTTACTCCATTAATATTTAACTTTGTTCAAGAATATAGACGATTTTTTTGTGCTTTTCTTTTCTTAAACTAACCGTACTAAGAAAACTACGGTATATACTTTACTAGAACATTTTTGCGGATTTTTTTTCTTTTTGTTTTTTGATAGATCGTTACAGTTGCCACAGATGCTCTCCTAAAAGTTTTAAGCATATATTTCGCATAAATATATAGTGTGTAGATATACCATAAAAATGCTGAAAGTAGTAACTAAAATAAATATTACCATGAACTTTAAACTTTTTTCTGTGAGTGCACTCGTCCACTCTTTAAAAGTGGATGATATTAAAAGTATTGTGTAATATCACTTAAATTTTTTAAGTATCTAGACATTCTAGACTGAACGCTTAAGATGCAAAATTAACGCTGCTTCCATATAATTTTTTCAACGTTCCACAAGAATCTATTTTCACATGGTACCCACTCAATGGGCAATAAATAGTTTCGTACGTCGCTCTAAAATGGCAACACTACCAAATAATTGTATACATTTAAAAAAATCTCCGTTTCTCGTTGGTTCATTTATTACGATTGTATCTAAAATTATACATGCACATACGATTCTTCGGGCAACCCTACGATTTTGGGATCACATTCAAAACGAATCATTCACCGTTGAATGTAAATCCTGCGCAATCCACAAAATTTTCGAAAAAATAAAGAAAGACTCATATCAAGACCCCCCGCAATGTAAAAAACGCTCGCTTTCCTTCCTTGCGCGTAACTCGCGTATATGCGTTGGTTTCGCGCGCACATTACGTCGGAAGTTTCCCTGCGCCTGCAGCGCAGCGTCAATCATCATCGGAGGCGCTTCCCGCGAAGTATAGACGCGCATCGGGAAGCGATGGCCTTTCCTCCTTTTTTTTTGTGTGTGCTCACGCGCGCGGTTCCGACTCGCTCGATCGCTCGTTAAAGCGTCGGCTCTTAATTTTTAACGCGGGGGTCTTGATAAAAGCGCCGGTGAAAGGTTCCCCGGCGATGATTCGGTATGCTAATGTTTTGATGTAATGGCGCCTCGCTGAGTTAACTTTTGAAACGATGAACTTTTCGAATTATAAATTGTGAAGCGCCTGTCCGGTGGGTATTAGGAAATTTACATTTTGTTTGGATTTCCTTATGCCTCCCGCGATCTTATTTGCATTTGGCATTGCCGTGTTTAAGAGGAAATAGGAAACTCGCTTTGGCTGTTTGTTACGCTCCTTGCTGTACAGTCAAAATATATATATATATATTTTTTTTTGTGATAAATAATTATTATCGTGTTGTGTAAGCGATATAAAAAAAGTTGAGCTAATTATGGTATAAATACAGAAGGAAAATTTTCGGGTACTTAAAAGCCACTGTTATATAAAATTGCGGAATTAAGTGATCTACTTAATTTAGTAATTAATTAAGCATTGACAGTGCTACTAAAATTACCGCTTATCGTTGCAGCAAAAATTACTTAAAAAATAAATATAAAATTGTCTTAAAAACACATACGATATTATACCTCTGAAAATGTGAGATTCACTTGAAAAATGTGAATAGTGAATTTCACATTTTCAGAGTTACGATAATAATTATGGTTATAAGACAAGTATAAAACTACTTCTTGATTTGTTCAAATTTTTTCTCATTTAAAAAGAAAAGATGCGATATACAGACTGAAAAATTTTTAATTAGATCACCGTAAGCGAGGAAGGAACGGGCAGTCAACCGGGAAGTACATTTGCGCGTAATTCTGGATAAATCCTATATAAGAAAGTTTTATTGAATTGATCGCTAATTTTTATCGATTCTTTATTAATTCTTTCTAAAATCTTGGAAATTGTTACTGCAGACCGCTAATTGTAGAAAAGTGACGTCTCGTAATTTTTGTGCGGTTTTTTCTCATAAACATTGAAAAATCCTACCAGTGCGGAGGTATAATTTCAAAATATCCTTTTACAGCATACAATCAGCGAATTAATAATAGAACATAAACTTGAAAATACACTAAAAATTTCCTCTACGAGTACAATCGGAATATTATGGAAATCATAAAAATCGCCACAGTAAATTAATGATCGTGAGCCACACAACGCTATGTAGCTGCACAATAATCGCACGCGCATACATACACCCATGACCGATCGCGAGAAAATTTCTCCACGCCTCTCGAAAAAAAAGGCAGCCTCACCTACAGCAATGATAAAAGAAGCGTAGGCTTATTATGCGTACTGCTTGTAAAATTGAATCGCACGCTTTATCGCCGCTCGTTATTTATCAGCGCGCCCATAAATGCGTCCCATAATTCACCGATCGCTAGCAAAGAAAAGCCGGAAATTCGCGGGCCGCACCTGCCTAAGGGAGCACCGCCTCCTGCGATTTTTTTTTTATTTTTAATAAACGCCTGCCGATTTTGAGGTAACGTCTTCTTTTCTCTTTATCTCCTGTCGAGGAGGTTGCGCAACCAGAGTCTCAGGGATAATTAGAGGCACTACACGGCGGCTGCCGCTAATTTTCGCCGGGCTATTATGTACACGCGGTGATTGTGGATTTTTTGCGGCCCGAGGTGACGAACTTCGCGGGAGGATGCGGCGTTTTCTTTCGCGTGGAGGCGCGCGATGCGGAGATATGATTTGATTAATCGCCCGAAATATTCGCTCATAATGACAACTGACTAATGTCCCGCGCGGTGTAGAAGAAGTCTCGACTAAGTGACTTTTGTTGGCGCTCCGGGTGGTATTATGAAACGTGGGGAACGTCACTTTTGATCTTTACGAGTATACAATTGATTTATTAATAATTGCAGTTAATCATTGCCGACGTTTCTTGCCAGTTGGCTACTCGCTTTTTCTGCAGCAGCAGTACTTTTACTTACTGAGGTGAAGGTGAATGAGCTTCTATTGAGAAGCATAAAAATTTGTTTCAATCGAAGCTCATCATAAGTGAGATCGGAGTGGACTTTGAAATTTGAATAAACGAGATAAAATTCTCAAATGGTTTATTTTGATTGATCGGCTGCATTTGAGAAATTATAAAAAAAAAATTATTAATTGTAAAAAATAAATTGATTCGATTTTGAATTGAAACGCCATTTGCCACTCTGCTTGAAAACACTTACTTGTGCAGCAATTAAGAACTTTCTATACGAGTAGGAGTGAAAATAAAATTACTTTTCAAAATGAGACTTAATCAAAATTAGAACTGGATATAATTATCAAGTATTCAAATGCGATATAAGCGTTATTATTGCTTATACAACATTTATTTGTATAATTTATTCAAGTATACTTATTTCCACTTTGGTCCTAGTATTAGATAGCTCAAAATAAATAATTTTTGTCAAAGCTAAATTACTAATTATACGTTGTTATATTAGTGTTTTGAACATTGTTAAAGAATAATAAACTGAAAATTTATAAAAGAAAGTATAATAAATATTTTGATCCGTGAATTTGACAAACATATTACAGGAAACATGAGAAATATCTTTTTTCTTTTTAATACAATTGATTTCAGTATTTATTACATTATTTGATCGAAACACAAAAGAAATAAATACCTACAATTCTTTTTAAAAAAAGCAAAAGAATTCGTTGAAAGCTACTTCTACGAATTTGAGCCTAAGAAGATTCATCACGGTAGAATAAGCTTATTCATTTGAAGAAAAAAAAGGGATGCACGTCATTGCGCAAAGAAGCGCCGTTAGGTATACCGACATCCCCATCAGTTCTTCAAACCTCTAAGTAAAAAAAAAATAATAAAAAATAAAAAAAAAACATTGCCCATAATATAAACGGTCCAAACAATCAGCTACCGCAAAGGTGGTCTACCTCATCTTCTCCACCGCCTCCAATTACCGATCGACCTCGGGCAAAATCCAATTCCCTTCAATTCTATTCCGCGAGATCGAAAAGCAAATCGCACTCGTTTCCGAAAAGTATGCCCTTTCACTCGGAAGCGAGGCATTAAAAGCCCATTAGCCTGTCGGTTATACACCAGAAAGAAAAAAAAAAAGTCGCGCGACTTCGCCTCGCGAGCCGCTCGCCTATTCCACGGCTGCTTTCGCGGAGCAGATGCTGCGCGCCGTGAGCGCAGTGAAAGCGCCAGACGTTTTTTTTTTTTGTTTTTGCCGCCGCGGCGCGTGAGATCGATGATCGATCGCACAAGCCTTTACGCGCATTGTCGGGGACGCGGTTGCGCAAGCGGCACGTAACGAGCGCGAATTTTTTTCAACGCTTGTAAACGCGCGGGTGACCCTCGGGCGCGCGTGATTTACGCTGATTTGACGGGGCCCGGATGTCGATCTCCGCGGCGGAAAATTGAAAGGGTGACGTCACACTGATGCGTTTCGAAATTTCGGACTTTTATATGCGTGGAACTGCGGTGATTTGTAGTTTGGCGACTTTTTTCGGAGGGTAAGGCTCGAGGGAGATACGACGCTGTTTGCGTTTGTTTTGGGTTTGATGGCTGTTTTACGATACGAGCGGCTTTCTATTTGCATTTTTCGACGAGCCGCGCTGCGCTCGAAACCTGTTGTGCATTATATTATTACACGTGCTCGCGACTGCGTGTGTACTGGGAAAATTCTTCATTAGACTCGGCAAATATTTTTTCTTTTCGAAAGAACAAAGTTTTCTTCCTGTTTTGCACTAATGTTCGGTGTACACTGACGAATTGATCAAATTTTAGAGACTGTGTGGTCTTAATTTCAAGTTTTGTATTATTCAACTTCACTTTAAAAAAAAAAATGATTTTTTTCTTCAGATCTTAATAATTTTATAATATTGGCATAAATGTATGAATAAAATTTAGTTCTAATTATCAATCTCCAGTATTGTATTTCTATATATACTAATATTAATTTAATTAATTATTCACATCTAGTTACTCAAAATTAATGGCTTATTAAAAAGCTTATAGACGTCGTAAATGGTTTTCGTTAATAATATAATAATTGTTAAATTATTTATGTTTTTATATTCACAACATAAAAAAAGGAATAAATGTAAAATTCTAATACTCATTCTCTAATCATCATATTTTATTGTTACGCACTTTAGCAAAAACTGTCAATTTGGAATATTTAACGTTACTCTGAAAATATCTAATTACATGTACAATTATATAAAATAAGAGCGTAAAATCTGGCCAATAAAAAATGAATTAGAAAAGTTTTCTGGAATATAAGTGGTCCTATAGCAATTTTTTCGGATCAATTAAACATCCGAAGTGAAAATCAATAATAGATGGAAAATTGTATGCAGATTACTTTAGGTTCAGCAGGTTACTCAACGCCATGAAAGCGTACCATTTTTCTATCTGTTCATCCGAGCGATTCCCATCCAGGGAAAGGAAAGTATAATAACACCAGCGCACCTTCTGCCTCCTGTGGGAAAACGCAAATCAATTTTTCAACTTCATTAATCATCGTCAATCTTTCCTCCACGTGAAAAATATCAATATCAATCTAAAACGTTTATTTAATGAAAAATTCCCTTCAACGCATTTAAAGCCCATCACTGATATCAACCACATTAATGCTGATGCGTATCGAAATAATAGCTCGTTTTGAAAAACGAAGCAAAACATCAAGCGAAAAAACATCCGACAGGCCTTCAAAAAAACCGAATACACCAATCACTCGTAAGATCTCATCGCACGTCAAGTACATCAAACGGTCATAGAAACATATAAAAAAAAAAAGAATTAAAAAACGCCAGAAGCACTCGTTATATCATAAACTCTCGCAGACGCCTTCTAAAACGGCTAATCTCCGAATTAAGTGACCGGCGCAGGCCTGCGACGGTGAAAAAGGACCTCGACGTGAAAAAAAAGGTATAGCCTCTAACGATACCCGGGCTACGCGCATCGGCACAACGGCCTCGGGGTCCGCGACTTATTCTTTTTTTCCACTTCGCGGGGCGATTGCGCAAGTCGCGAGCGAGACGTAACGAGACGCATTTCGCTTTTACCCGCGCCGGTACCCGCTTTTCTCGGGCGCGGAAGCGGCCTGCGTCTTCCGGCTTCCGGCGAGCCACGGAGAGGTGGTTCCGCAGCTGCAGGTTTTTCCCGATCGTAGGTGGTACACGTTATGCACTTGCTCCGGTAGTTTGTTTTCGCGCGTGTTATATACCGTGTAAATCGGAAAATGTAAAATAAAAAATTTGAGTGGTGACATTTTATTTGTGGAAAATCGTTGGCATGTTGAATAAGTATACGATTTTTCACATAAAATATTTAACTTATTCGCATTTTGAGATTTAGAGTCTTATTTATTTGTTTATTTACTTATTAAGCAGGTAATGGGCTAACAGTCTTTTTACAATAAACTACAATACAGAATACAAAATAACTAAATTAGATATGATCAAACTGATATAAATAAATAAACTATACTGTGAGAGAGCTTATATGTTTTTAAGAGAGTATTTCTTATTATTAAAGGTTTTGTTAAGATTCGTAGGTACGAATACTTGATACTATTTAATAGCTATCGAGATGCTCATTTTATTTAATTTATAAAGTAGTACGTATTATGAGTAGTGACTGACGTCATGCATGATGTAGTTTGACATGTGTTTTTTTTTTCATGTCTAAAAATATTTTCTTTCTAGGATATATATTAATGAGACGTACTATTTATAAAGTGATTACGTAAGATTTTTCAATAAATTTTGTAAGCTGTAATAGATTAAATCAGGTATGAAAAAACGAAAGAAAGAATAGACAAAGCTTTCTGACTTATTAACGTTTTAATTCAATCGAATCTTTCATGCAAGAATTTTCTTATAAAATTAAATCGTGTGAGAAGATTGAATAAGACCATCTCTGCTTTTGCACTATAAATTTTTAATGCACTCCCACAAAGTCTGATGAAAAATCCGACGCGCAACAGCACATTTTTGTGGCTTTCACGGTCGGTTCACGCGCTCATTGCATTTCTTCTTTCATTCAACCATCAATGATGAAAATGTTGCGGTATCCATAACAATTCCAACTCATTCACTGCCCGTCTAAAACCTCGTTAACTGAATCTACTACCGAAGAGGATAATAACTTTTTCGCCGATAAAAAAAAACTTAGATCCACTGCAATTTTAAAGATTTTTTTTTAACATTCGTTTTGCACATGAATTCAATAAATAAATTATGTATACGCGTGTTGGTACGAAAAAGCCGAGGTGCACTACATCTACAGGCATTTATGTAAAGAATTTTAGTCGTAAACCGGTAATTAATGAAGCACGAAACGAGAAAAACGCGCACTCACGCATAATCCCGATATTTTACAACAATTTTCTCCCGCTCGCAGCAACACACTGACATAATATCCTTATACAACGCAGGAATGTTGCCCGCTTCATTCGCGCATTATGAAATATCCCGACAAAAAAAAAGCCCGTAAGGGGCGCTCGTGCCGAATAAAAAAAAAAAAAGCCTAAAAAGAAACATCAAATCCGTATCGATATAAATTCGGCATTCAAATGAAACGGTTTAAGGCATAAGGCATTGCGCAATAGCCCCGGCCGTTTTCACTTCCCCTTCCTCTTGTCGCGCCGAGTTCCGCGAGAGACGGCGACCCCGTTGCGGCGAAGACGCATCTGCACGCCGCTCGAACAATGATCGCCACCGGCGAGGCGAGCCGCGGAATTCGAGGCCTCGCTCGTCCTTGTCCCCGATAAACCGGCGCCGATCATTTCGGAGTTTCGTAAGAGGCGGACCTGCGACTTGTATACTGGTGATGGAATAAATTAACCGATTTCGCTGGTACCGCCTTCTGGGTTTTTGTTAGATCTTCTCTTTTTTTTTTTTATGAAGCGCCTTTGGGGCTTGTCGAGTGTGTTGTGAATTTGCTTGAATTCGTTGTATGTTTTTTTTTTAAAGACGCTGGATTAAGTGATGAGTCTTGCAATTGTTTGATTGTTCTTTTGATGATCAGAGAAATTAAGCGTAGCTTTTGATCGATTCAATGCGATAATGTTATAAAATTCAATTTTGTAATTCTAATAAAATTAACGATCAATTTTCTAATTCTTAATAAAACGATATTACTGTTGCTTCAATAGTCTGAAAATGAATTTTAAATTATTAGAAGCGTTAGTGAGTAATTAATTTAAAATAAGATAGAATATGCGGTAGCTAATTAACATTTACCTTTTAAACAAATGTTAGTGGAAAATCTTCTTCTGTATTATTAAAATTTTATAAAATGAATAACTTTTAATGTAGCAAGTGTACCTTATCTTGCTAATAGATAATACTGATAAAATAAACTATGAAAAAGAAAATCCAACAGTCACACTTAAAAAGAGGTAATTAAAAAAAAATTTACCTCTGAGTTTCACTTACTCTAATTAAACTTTTTATCCTAAATAAAAAAACTCTGGTAAAAGACCTCTAATGAAATACTAAACGATTTTGCAGAATATTCTTATTTTCACTCATTCTACACTCTGAGTCAAGAAGTACGCTTCGTTACTCAAAAAAGTATGAATCAATGAAAAATTAATGCTTTTAATAAGTATTAATCAGTCGATAATTGGGAAGAATAGTGAAAAATTCCATTATATCCGTCTGATAGAATATTGAAAAATAATCGACACGTATTTTT
>JAWWEN010046105.1:0-12087 GCA_035582955.1 Sycophila texana
AAAAAATTCTTCTCCGTTCAAAAATTATGGCCGTTTCCGCTTAGGGTAGGCATATTAGGCTCAGGTACCTTATATAGTCTTTTTCTTGTTAAATTCATTTCTTCTGGAGTCTAAATTTTTCAACACTTCATTAGAAACAAATGAATGATAAAAAGTTTCATGTGTAGTTGTTGTTTTACAAATTGCAAAAAACCCTACAACTAAATTTAAAGTATCAAAGTACGTATATGTATATAAAAATCTTTTAACATTAATTTAACATACACATTAAATTTATAAAATTTCAAAATTTAAACTTGCCTCTTTTTCAAATAAATACATTCAATTTTATATTATTCTTCAGATCACGCGCGTAGTGTATAAAAAGAACCATAAACCACATTCTCTTTAAGATCTCCGAGTAAATTTATAATTAGTTGTGACATCTCTTCCGGCCTGTCGCCATAAAATGTCCGCCCTAACCGTAACGAGCGTGCAACACCGATTTAAATCCCCATTTCACGCCCGCCAGAAGCAGCCTCCAATCGGCCACTAATAAATAAAATCGAGCCCCTTGACAAGTGCGTAAAGTTCCGCGCAATCCGAGATGAAGAGGGAAAAAATCGGTATCGGCGCTCCACGCCGATCGCAGCTTCTTTTATTTATTTTTTTTTTATCTGGACGATAATCGGAATAAATAACTTCATTAGGCGTGAGCGGTGCCTTCTCAGGCCGAGAATAATTGAATCGAAATCTCGAGGGGACTCATAACTGATAATTTACGAACTTATATATGTGTGCCGATCGCGCGGCGGAATCGGCGTAACTGCTCTATTAAAGTCGGGTGTTCAATTAGCGGTGCCCGCACGAGAAAAAAAGAGGAAGAAACAAACGTTTTCGCCCGGCTCTCGAATTCTGTTTACGATAATCGACTTTTGCCGAGTCTTAATTGGCCGATTGAGGCAGGTCCGACCGACGCCCCTCCCTTTTTTTCGAATGACAATGTGTTCAGGTGGCTTCTCGATTTATGCTGACCTTTTCTTTAATCGACTGACAGCTGATAGGATCTGTTTGATTGCGAAGGAAAGGACAATTAAACGATATTTTTCTTTATTTACGGTTTTGTATATAAATTCAGTGTTATACCTTTTGCGGTATGCTGTAAGCGGCAGTATATAATTTGCTGTGATTGAAAGTTTTAAAAGGGCCATAATTGAGTCAATTAATTTACTCATTAGCCTTTCAATCAAACGATGCATATCGTGTATTACATTCGTAAATTGAATTACGACCTTGGTATTACGAACCTGCGAGGAAATCTTGACGATTCTGTCACTTCGACAAGTAAACTCTTGCCCAAAATGTTAAATAATATAATCTCTCGATTCGTAAAGTGTCTCGATTAATTAATATTATTATTATTATTATTATTTTATTTTTTTTTTAAAACTCGACTTTTAATGCAGAATATGTAGACGCAAATTTTTAATATAATTTTGCCACTACAATATAGTAACAACTAAATTCTCGGCTATTTTAAATTGCACTTCTGAAAAATCTATAAAAATTTACTACATTTTGAAAATTTCTTTAAAAGTTCATAAAAATTTTTCATAAATCATCCAAAAACACTTTGAGCTAACTAAGAATTATTTCACTCTTTCCTGAAAAAGAAAAAATCAAGACTGCATACGAGAAGTCAATGAAAAGAAATCAGCCTATTATACCAACCCGACGTCAAAAATCTGAAATTCGCACATTAAAAGAGTGCCCAAATGTAGCTCCGGCTTCCCATCCAAAAGGACTTGCTCTCGAAAAGCGAGAAAAAAAAAATCGCCTCGGAGATAAATCGCGGCGGGGCGGCCCATCGAGAAGGTGATAATCGCCGGCACTCGTCGGCGCTCCGGACTTTCCCATATGCGAGGCTCGCGCGCGCGTCTCGAGGGCCCCTAAAGTGAGAGAAGGAGAGAAAAGGGCCTCGGCGAGTGTGTGAACACGGCGGTCGCAACAATAAACTCGGCCGACGAATTTCGCGCTGCCGAAGAGGACACTCCAGGCGGACACCCGCTGCGCCTCAGGAAAGCCCGAAGTCCCTGGAATTCCTTTTTTCCTCTTTTACGAGTGTTAATTGAGATTTACATTTTTTTTACTGTAGCGTAGTCGAGCTTCCTGACTTGGACGACTTCATCTCGATTTTTTTCGGGGGTGTTTTCTTGGTGATTTTTTTTTTTTTTTTTTTTTTTCAAGGGGTAAGGGGGTGGGCTTATTATTGGTGGAAGTGATAAATTTGGATGGGAAGATGGTCGAGGTGAAATTTATTTCGATTTGATGAACTTCTAGAGGAAGTCCTCACGGTTACGCTTCAATGCAGCTCGGGTGATCCGTTGAAAGCTTGATTTCTTTAAGACGATGTGGTTCTCACATAAATCAAGTGGTATTAAGTCGGTACAATATAAAATTGATTTTATTTTTGATGACATGGAAGTTTACTTTTTAAGGAATTTAATAAATTTCACGCAGTAAGTTTTTTATATATTCTTTTAAGTTAGAAATTAAAAATAAATTTCTTAAATATTAAATAATATTTTGTACCAAATTTTAAATACTTTTTATCATCTCTTAGGTGGTTAGCTCCTATAATAAAAATTTATTTAAACTTCTTAGTTTTTTTTAGATCTCGTGAGTATTTCCTTTATCCCTGCACCTTTAGATCTTTCATTTTCTTTCTTTCCTGCATACAACTATAAAATATATTATTTCCAAAAGCTTCTAGTTACGAATCACACCATTTTTTCGGTCATCGAACTTCGTAAGCCAGTAAACCGATTACGGAATCCCGAAATTCGAATTTCCCGGGTGACAACGAAATTTCCACCCGCGAAATTCGAAACCGTGGCGGTGTATGCAAATATCCACCTCAAAAAAGCCGAAAGCAACGATCGCAGCATGAAAAAAAAAATAAGAAAAGAAAAGGAGACACCCCGCAGCTCGAGGAAGGATTCTTTCATCCAAGCGGGGATTAAAGCAGACCGGGCTATGCGATTTTCACGCTCGATTTGAGGCGAGGGGCGAGCAAGTGCCTACGCTCACTTTTTCCTTCCGCTCCAAGTCTTTGTAAGGCGATATCATCGAATTTGTCCAGCGACGGAATAGGCCAATTGGTCCTGCGATGGAAAATAACGTCACGACGGTTACGAAATGATATACAATGCACGGAAATTTGTTTACGACGTGAAAGGTCCATGTGGGTTCTGTTATTCTTTTTTTTCCTTTTTTTTGTCGAAGGTTCACAGTGAAATCGTGATGAAATCCTCCGAATTATATACGGGAGTAAATGTTAATCTGCTTTCAGTCATCTTCAAATTGAATTGCAAGTGGAGGAAGGTCGTAAAACTTTTTAATAATTATTTCTTCAAAAGCTTCATTACCATTTTTAACAGAAAATTTACAAGTTTGTATTCTAATAATAATTATACTTGTACTTGTCGTGAACAAATAATAGAGTAATTACTCTTTTTTAAGATTATTAAAATGATTTTTTAATGAATCGACTAATCAACTTTCTTACAGGAGGTGTTTTTTGACAATTGACTAATCCTTTAGATCCATGCAAAAATTATTTAATTATATTAATCATGTCTCTTTTTTCTGAAATAAAAGAAAATACTAAAAGAAGAGTTCTTTAAGAAACAACAGTTGATCAATCTTCCGCTCAATCAATGCGTAAATTATTATTTTAACTTTCAAACATTGTTATTAAATTTTTCTTATCAATCTTCTAATCAACCAAAACATAAATAACTATTTTAAATTTTAAATACTGCTGTTCGACGATTTTTTTTTATTGCTCATGACACACTGTTGAAACCCCGTTCAATTCTAAACATTAAAATAACGTAATTTAACGGACATAATTAGAACATTATTACAAACTGAACAAAATTTTTATGTACTAATTATTATTTTACATGAAGATAAGAAGAGAAGAGAACGTAAAAAAAGTGTAAAATAAACAAATTTATTAAGATTACACAATCGCCTATCGAAAGACACAAAACACAAAATTTTTAACCGTGCAAGACATATAATTACTTTTTTATTTAAATCGAGAACAAATAAACTACAAAAATAAAAATTATGCAAAAATTATTCCCTGATCAACGTTCTGTTGATAACAATTAAACAAAAAAAAGCGCTTGTTAGAAACGAGGCCGCGAGTAGTCTCAAATTTAAAAAAAAAAAAAAAAAAATGCATATCGTAGCATCGGTATATAATTTGTCGGGACGACGATAGTTTGTACCGGCACGTAGCCGAAGCCGAGAGGACATCAGAAGCCTTGCGTCGGGGCCGACGGCGACGACGAGGAGCACGACGGCGGCGACGGCGATGCATACGGGTTACTCGAGGGTCTCGAAGAGGGGGCTGTTTTTCTCGAATGTACTTGTTGCACAATGTAACACTATATCCGAGGGTGCCATTGTGATCGGGCGTGCGCGCACCTCGAGTGGGGGGGCTTTAATGCGAAACTAAGCGTCGCGTAACCGTATAGCTCTGTATTATTTTTCCACGAATAAATGGCCCGTCCCCGGGCCCCCTTTTCGCTCCCGCCGGAGGATGAGTGCGAGGAGGAAGGAGTAGCGCCAATTAGATCTGCGTTTTCCGCCTTCGGGTGGGATGAATGTGCCGGCATCGATGCCGGAGCCAAAGGCGAGACTCAATTTGAATTTACCGCCTCGCAGACTCGAGTGCCCGAATTTCGATCGGCGGCTGGCCGATTGGCTCAATCATCTTTTTAACGTTCGATTGATTCGATTCTTTGGCGGTTTTCACTTGTATAAATAGGTTCTTTGAGTAACTGATTTTTTCTTTTTTATTAATTCTTTATTACTAATGTGATCTGTATTTAAAATATGTAATACACATTAAAATGTGTATTTTTTGCGAATTGATCTTCTGATCGGTTGTTATAATGCTTGAATTAATATTTTTAATTTTTTAAATTGTTGACCATCAAATTGTTTATTGCTAACGTGAGATAGTTACTTTTTTTGATAATGTGATAAGAGGTATTTTGTAATGACCAAGTTGTTAAGCAATTGGTCAATTTTTTTTATGAATCAATGCGTAAATTATTATTTTAAATTTTGAATATTTTCACCATCGAATTATTTATTGTCAACGCGAAGTAATTACTTAAAAAAAAAAGGAAGAAAAGAAGTAATTATAAGGATATACTTTGTAGGAAGTAATGATTGATCAGTTAACTGATTAATCTTCTGATCAATTTTCTGATCATTAATGCATAAATTATTATTTTTTTCATTTTTAAATTTTTTATTTTTTAATGTACAATAAATCTTTTTTGGTAATGAGACATAATCATTAGCAATAAAGGAAAATATTGAGATTGATCAATCTTGTGGTCATTCAATGTATATCAATTATTATTTTAAATCAGTACAGTAGAAGAATTGTTATTTTAAAGCTGAAAATTTTTAAGGATTTTAATAGCCCAAAAAATATTTAATAATTTAAAAAATTGGTTTGTTTTCTGAGTAGTTTGTAAATAAAAAGGGGAATTTACTCTATCTGGAATCCAAATTTCACACATCTTGTTGAAATTGTTTTTAATTTCCTAAATTCGTTAAATAATAAATGATTTGAATTTTAAATTCATTAACATTTTCTACAGAAACTTAAATGAAGAACTGCCATAGATATAAAGATATTATATAAATATACTCACTTCAAAATTATCCACCAATTACACGGAGTCACTTTGTAATTAAGAATTAATCAAGAATTCGAACACTCGAAAATAAAAAGAATATTCAACATTCCCAATCTGCAAAAAGAATGAATCAAATTAAGATTGTTATAAATCCAAGAATTCTTACCTTCAATGCTAATGAATCGCAATCAGTCGCTTTCGTCAACCCGAAAAATAAAATAAACTCACCTCGCCAGACACAAGGGATCCCTTCAAAAGTCCCCATCCGTAAAATTCAAGAAAACCACAAGAAAATTATGCCGATATCTCATCCCGAATCCTTGGCATTCCCAATTGCCGGCGAACTTACGCTTCTCTCCGCGCGTCATCCATTAGGTCCGCGCAGGAGGAACGAGTGGCGAATATAATAAAAAGAAAAAAATAAAAGGAGATGAAGCCAAGTCACGACTCGGTCGCATCCCCGGGATGTAATTTACTGCCGTTCGCCATTATTCCTGTATATACCCAACGTGAAAACCGGCGGCCCCCCTCAAATATTTTGGCACGCGCGCCCCCCGCCGGCTGGGGGTGCTCGATGCCGATATTTATGGCGGAAATTTGTTGTTCGTTACCGGCGCAGATGCAAATATGTCGACTGACAAAGGCCCTCGCGGCGATGCTCCCGCCGATAATGCGTGTGTGTACACACTCGAGGACGTCGTGTAATTGCCCATTTAAAACGCATTTGGTTTCTCATCTGCGAGCCTCATTCACGGCTCGGTGTGCGTTACTTCTGGATTTCGTGGTATTGTGTCGCCTTTTTTCCTTTTTTTGGATCCTCTTGGGGGGAGCTTCTGCTAATAGATGGATCCTGTCTTTGGCGAGGTCAGTTTATAGACACGTTCCTAAACAAATGGTTGGTCGATATCGATTGATTTATGATGGTAGGAAATAAATGCGATTAAAAATGTTTTCTTTATTCGTAGAGGAGTAAAGAAAAATTTAATTTTTTAAGAGACTACGATGAAAGTTTTTTTGATTTGATAAGATTGTTTAAAAAAAAAAGAATTGTAAAGATAAAATTAAAACAAAGCGAGACAAAGTTTAATTTCATTAAAAATTGTATCGAATTGGAGGTCATTGTACTCACAAACTAGACAGTAGATGAAAAAGTAGGTAAAGTATTTCATTTCATACGAATGTCAACGTAAAACGTAAAAACAAAAGAAATTTTCGTATGTAAAGTGCTTCTAATCTAACGGCCTAGTTCCATTAATATAAAAGACACGTGGGGTCACACTGACTCTGTTGATTTAAAATGACTGTTGGATGATGAGTAAAATAATATACATTTTTGTCTGCGAAATTAATACCAGTTTTACGTTATGTGAGTGTATGAAAATAACGTGAAATTTTTATGGAGTCATTCTACAGAGTCCCCAAGTGCAGTTCTTCAAGGGTTACGCAAGACTGTTGTTATCCAAATTATTACAGAAAATAATACAAAAATCCATAAAAAAAAATGAAATTCGACGTAATATGAAAGTAACGCTTTGAACGAACACAATTTCTTTAAACCATTAGCCATGCAATTTATGCGTTTGACCTACCTCATCGAAAAATTCAGAAGCGCATGAACGCCGCTTTTTTAATACACAATATAAAGCACCAAATACGAAAATATTTACGAGGAACTGAAAGGTCCACATCCCAGTATCCGTCGAACAAGACATTCACCCAGCATTCATTGACTTTAAAAACCGAGACATTAAACATCAACAGTAGCAGCATAAAAAAATATATTCAATATCCCCGTTTAAACGTTTCAATCGTCCGCTCCTCGCGCGTATCCCATCAGGGCATCTCGTTTACGACTTCTTTTTTTAAAAAAAAAAAACCGTCGACTCCCACAGTCCATTAAGCTTCCATTTTCCCGTCGCGCCGAAGAAAAAGCCGCCGAATTTATCGCGCTCACCGCGGACATTATTCTCCGGCGACCACACCGCCGGCGAATAACAACCCCCCGTTTTTTCGTCAAATCGAGGCCTTATCGAGGCCAGAATAAAGGCGGAATCGGGAGGTCCCGCGGCTCGCCGTCATTCAGAGTCAAGTACGCGCGCGGAGGAGCCGAAAGCCCCGAAAGCGAGGAGATAGGCATCGATCGCGCGTATCCGTGCGTGGCGGATTTCTCACAGCAATAAACAGCGGCCCGGCGAAAGAGGAGAAAGGAGAGAGAGGGAGAGAGAAAAAACGGACGATATGCGCGCCGACGACCTGCGACGCCCCGCTGCGCATTTGTGCGCCCGGGAGCTCAATGGGGCTACTGTGGAAGACACTCGAGTTCGGCCCCATTGTGCCCCGCGGCTCTGCCCGCCGTGTGCGTGCTGTACTGGCTGGATAAACTTCAGTTCGAAAGGTCGCCGCGATTTTTAGCGCGACCTGCGCGAAGGTTCGAGGTGTTGGACGCCGCGTGGAGGCGCGAGTTGATCTTTGGGGGCAGTGCCTCTTTGTTTTCTCGTTGTTGTGGGTGCTTAAGGAATTACTGAGTGTTTTTAATTTTTTTTTTCTTTGTTTTTTGAGTAGTTTGTAAATTAAGCGAAGTTTCTTTTATGACCCATCAAGTATTGACCCCCACGATAGTGGCATCAAATAGCTATGATTGCTTAATAATTTTTTTTTTTACTTTTTTTTAGACTTCTTTCAATGAAACAGTTTGCAGTTTATTTCGGGGTTGATCTTTTTAGACAGATTTTTCAATTTATGAATGATTTTTTTCATTAATTGTTGTAATTCTACAATTTTTTAACACATTTACATAATAAAAGAAATTTGTTTTTGTTTATTCTCTTCCATTTTCAACAATTTTTTTGAATTTTAATAGAAATTCAGCGTTCTTGAATTTTTACTGAAATATATAAGATTAAAATGTTTAAATTAGCATGAAAATTACAAAATTTGATTAAATTGTAAAGGAAAAATGAAAATAAAGTTTAATTTTATTAAAAATTAATTATAGACTAAAAAATGTCATGTCGTCCCACTGTGCGACGTACATCTTCAGATAATATAATCAATATTTTATTTTTTTTTGAAAAATAAAAATTTCATTTATATAAATTAATTTGTATGCCTCATTTGCAGTGAATACTCAGATAGTATCAACGTTTATAGTCAAATTTTCTTTTCTTTTAGAACAAAACATGTTCCATGATTAAAAAAATATAAATACTTCTTGAAATAAAAATTTGTCGTTAATCAAGCTTTTATTTCTTGGAGGAAAAATTATTTTTTCAGAGTACTTTATTAACTCCAGAAATTCACATCTACTTTGAATTCGTAAATAAAAATTAATTTCGATTGAAAATTGAAAGTATAGATTTTTTTCCAGACGCCTAAGGAGCAACCTGGCTGCGAGTGAAAAACAATCTTCATTTGGGTCGTAAATTAATATGATTTTACTCTCAAGCCAGACGTTCCCGAATAAAACGAATAGTGACCAAGAGGGAAGAGATGCAAAAAGGTAAAAGACGCAGAAGGGAGAAGATGGAGAGAGCAGTAAAATACGATGAACCGCGAAACGATCGTCAACGGTGCGTTTTCATTCTATAAGGTCGTAAACGCTTGCTCGCCTCCCTCTCACGCACTGCGCGCATTTATGCAATGGTAAAATGCTCACTAAATACGAGCGGAGGTATACCCGTGAATAGTCAATGACTTTTAAATTTTCATTCACACTCAAGCAGTGTATTTCATGTTAACTGTTTTTTTTTAATTGTTTTTCAAATAGAAATATTACGCGAATATAATGCCAGCATTTAGCTTTACTAGATTTAGTCAATTAAATTACAAGTGTGCAGGCAATTTGCCTCTTTTCGATAATATTGGCAGAATTAAATTAAATTGTTTACTTATTTTTTTCTTCAACATTTTAGATTTGAATGAAAATAAAAATCTAAAGTGTCAGGTACAAACTTTGTGCGCAAAGATTCTTTTTGCAAGTTACTATCAAATGAGCAATAATTAAAAAAAAGACCGATGGGCAATAAATAAAAAATATATACCGATTATAACCTGAAAAGAATTAAATATAAAGAAAATATTAGATTTCTTAGAGGTGTAGTGCGTGTACTGTTAAATAAATAATAATGACAGTAATAATAAAAGACAATAGTCGATAGCTACTCGAAAAATTGCAATACGAGTATAGTTTTTTATTTTTTTCAAGAATTGTTATTTATTAATTAAAAAAAAAAGAAAAAAAAGGCTATCGATATTTTATCGTGCAAGGACATCTTTTATTTTTAAGCTGACATTTACGCGATAGTCGTTTATACATTTTTTTAAACTCACGTTCAGTTCGATAATAAAATGGCCTTCAATTTGATATAATTTTTCTACTCGCTGTTATAAAATAATTTTAAAATATAATAAGTGTAATAATTTTGTCTACTATTTGTTTTGCTACTATTATTTATAATGCAATGTGGTTTGTAAAAGATTTTATACAAATATATTATTTACAAGTATAAAAAAACTCATTATTTATAACTTGTTGTTTTTAAAAAATTTGAATTGATTATTTACGATTCAATTTTTGTACATACTGTAAATGATGCCTTTTTATTTTCGAATCTCGCGCCACAAGAAAGCTCAGTCGGTAATTGTAGGAAGACTCGCGCTCCATTTCGCGAACTGTGGCGGCACCTGGCGGTCGAATCCTGTAGCTCTACTTCAAATTTTCTCGTTGGTACATCAGTACATTCTCGATTGTTTGAATTCTCAAAGTGTCAGTTCGACTTTCTCCATTGCAAGGGAAGTCTTTTAAGGAAGGAGCTTTGCAATACTTAAGTAAGACACTAAAATGTCAGAGGAAATTGCGTACGACAACATAATTGAAATTACGCCCGTTGATTTGAGGAGTCGAAGGTAAAGTGAAGTAATTTCAGTACTTAATAACGGCACTTGTCATTTTTATGACAGAAGCACGAATTAACATTAACGGTTAATGTTTAGAAGGTCTTCTAATCGAGCTGCAAATCTCAGCTAATTTGCGAGATCATGATGATTAGTTAATATTCACTGAAAAAAAATAACATCATAAATTTTTTTATAACACTATAAACATTTAAATATACGAAAATTGCCAAAATATTATCGTAAATTTTATTTCGTAAAAGGTATTTTTCTACAACGATCGTAGTAATTTTTTTCGTATACTTTAAATACATTTTCCTCCGTTAATTCTTTCTCAATTTAACATAAACATTATAAAATATTAATTAGTGAATTAAAGAGTACTCCAGAAATTCTAAATAATTTCAATGGCGAATCTTCAGGCAATAAGTTATTTATTAGAAGCCCTGAAGAAGGGCAAATAAATAATTCTATTAAAAAATCGCTCATTTAACTCTTAATCATTCCAAACTATTAAATATTATAAAAAATTTGCAATCAAGTAAAAGCGAGCCTAAATAAGTAAATACATAAAAAAACTAATACATCGAAGAAAAAAAAACCTTTAAAATTGTGCAGACGACTGCTGATCCGTCGAATCGAGGACAGAGTACGCGAGCTCCTGGCACCGCTTCCCAAATAAATAATTCAATTAAAAAATTGCTCATTTAACTCTTCATCATTCCAAACTATTAAATATTATAAAAAAATTGCAATCAAGTAAAAGTGAACCTAAATAAGTAAATACATAAAAAAAATATAATACATCGAAAAAAAAACCTTTAAAATTGTGCAGACGACTGCTGATCCGACGAATCGAGGACAGAGTTCGCGAGCTCCTGGCAGCGCTTCCCGGAGGAGCGCCGAGCTTGAGCTTTGACGACGGCAAGTACTCGGGCTGGAGCAGCAGCCTGTGGGAGAATAGCGGGACGTGCGACAGTCCTCGCGTCAGGACGATGCGCTTCACGGGATGCCGGGGCCGCAAGCAACTCGCCCTGGTCTTCTACGTCATGTCCGACGTCCACGAAAAGCTCATCCAATTCCTGGAAAGGAGCGACGACTCGTTCTACTTCACCAAGCGGGCCTTCTTTTACAAGCTCAAGAATCAGCATATCAAGCGATTTGTGCAGAATTTGAGACAACTCGAGGCGGCCATTAAGAAAATCACTTTGCTGCTCGACTGTGGACCCTGGGAGATTGGTGAGTTTTCTTTTCATAGTAATAATTATAAATAAATGAATTTTAATGAGGGGACAAAATTTGTTAATGAAATTTCAGATAGGCAATTGTCTATTTTAATATTCTTTCGTGAGCTTGGAATTGGGAAGAACAAAAAAAAATCAAATTTCATGAACTGTGTCAGTTAAAATATCAAAAAATAATCGACACGTATTTTTTCTTTTTTTAATTTAATGTTTATTAAAAAAGATATAGTGATTTGAAA
>JAWWEN010046116.1:0-12080 GCA_035582955.1 Sycophila texana
TTGCGGCCTCGAAGGCTAGCGTCGTTCGTCCGTCCGGGACTCAGACTTGCCTCGAGGCGCTACCGCGCCTCCTGATAGGCGTCGTGAATGTTTTTCAGACCTGACATTTGCACTTCCTACGTGCATTACATTTTTTCAGTCGATTTTTCGCTAACGGGAGGGTCTGTGCGCTTTGCGCTTTATACGTACTTGGAGTCCTTGCAACGGATATTTAAATTGGATAGGTTGTAATTTAATACGCGATGAAACTTTAATTACAATTATTTCTTTGGAAGTAAGTGCACTTTACGGGCGGCACTAAAAACTTACAATTCTATTGTGCGTCCGTAACGGGTCCCATTGTGCGTACTTTTGCGCTTTAGCTTCTCTTCAAATTAACGCCCGTTAAAAATTCGAAAACCTGACGATAAATCAGGCGCGCCCGACAAAAAAAATGCAGAAGGTCCAACTTTCTTTCGATTGTATTCAAATTTTCACCCGATTAGCGCCTACCGCGGAGAGGAAGCCGTTCGATCGGCCGATTGTTTTTGAAAAGTACTCGCCAGCTCGTACTTCCCATACGGCGACGCGCGCGCAATGCACACCGGCGCGAGGCTCGACCTAAAGTCCGCCAGCGGCGGAAATAATTTTCGCGACGATTTTACTCGCCGGCGGAGTTACGGGCATAAATCACACCCAATCAACATCACTATTTGCGCCGAGGACGGACAATGTTTCGCACCCGACAAACGGGTCCGCTGCGGGCGAGCCGGTCGCCTTATGGGTTTAGCCTTGTTTGGTAAGAATCTATTTCCCCGGCTCATCGTTAAAGCCTTTTTTACGCGGCCACATATACACCGCAGCGCGCTTGAAATAGAATATCCAGAGGGATAATTTTTACCAGATGAATTTATTCAAAAGATAGAACTTAATAATTCCATCCCGTTTTTTTCTTTCTTTTAAATTCATTACATACACTTGAGTTTACTACGCGATAACGTATGCCGGTCCTCGGATACTCGGAATCGGTAACGTGTATATTCTCGATACACGGAGAGAAAGGTTCTTGTAAAAATTACTGTACTGTTTGGTAACGCAGGGACTTACTCGACAAATAAAAAATTTTACTAAAAATTATAGTAAAATTTGTTAGACTTTCAGTAAATTTTTTTATTTGTCTATTCTGTCCCTGCATTACAAAACAGTATAGTAATTTTTACAAGAACTTTTTTCTCCGAGTAAGAAGAGGAGATTCGTGGCGCTGCCAGGATAATTTACGCATACTCTTCTGCAATTGGAAAATTTAACCCGACGAGTATAGAATCGGCGTGAAATAATGCCTCGAGGTGGAGAGCGAGCAAACGAGGAGTACGGGGGAAGGAGGATCGCCAAGGTGATCGGCAACATTACCGGCAACAACAAAAGTGCCTGCATTGAAAATCAATTAGCTAATCTTCCGCGCTCGCTTATTTTTCCCGCCGGGCGACTCGACGAGCTTTCGCCGCAATGACGAGGAGACGCGGGAAGGTCGCTGACGCGCCGCGATGTACCGAGAAGAAAGAACCTCTCGCGATAATGTGTACACGGGGGGAGCCGATGCATCGCCGCATGCGTCGCGCGTACTCCCGCGGCCTGTCGCCTCTTTTTTTTTTTTTTTTTTATTTTCTTTTTTCTTCCTTTCGGAATAACCCCTGGATAATTGATTTCAACAATGTCCCTTGCACTTTCCGAGAATCGCCGCGATTTACCGATTATATCGATACTCGTGGAATTTTAATCGTACGTACAGGTTATTATTTTTTTATATTTATTTATTTAAGCCGGTATGACCCAGAAACTGCATACTCATAATTGCGCTCGTTATAAATTAGTCATTATAAGCTTTCTTTCTCTTCACTTTTAACACTGTCTTTATATCGCACCTATTGTTTTCTGTAGCACGATATCGCTCTTAAAATTAACCTTGTCTTTGTGTCAACGACTCGCCGTCCATGTAGATTATCATTGTTATTAATTAAATTTGTGCGAAGTGCACATTTTTAAGAATACGTGTAGATACATTGTTTTTTATTTACTTTGGCCAAGCGCTCGTTTATTTAGCTTTAACAAAATTATCAAAAGGCATTGGATCTTGTTTGCGCCAAGCGAGCGATCAGATAGACATCAGAAACGGGTAATCGTAAGTGCAAACACCTTGCGGATCTCGAAGCGGCTCCCGACGCTTTGGTCCCCCTTTCGTGTCTCCTCGAGGGGCTTTCCCCCCTTCTCCTCCTCCTTAGCTGTGACCCACTCGAAAGCGGGCTCGCGTTAGCGTAAATCTCCTCCGCCGCACGACACGCGAGTCGCCCTCGTTAAGAACGTGACTGATGACCCGCGTCTCGGCTTTCGTCTTGACCCATCGTGTGCAGACGCGACGGATTGCCGGCGGGACTCGCTCGCGCATCGCCTCCGCTTTAATGGCCCGTCCGACGCGCGTCTCGCTTTGTTTCGATCCCGTAATTGGGTGATTATTTGTATGTACAGCGTTGCATCGCGCGCGCGATCACCGCGTTCCGCGCCGGGGGATGCTCAATGAGCGCGGGAAAAACAATTTCTATTCTCTCTAAGTATAAATAAGTGACATTTACTTCGAATAAGTGAATATATACACTTTTTACACGTGATGATTGTTTATTGTTTTTCACTTATTCGATATACGGAAGACTTATCACGTAAAATAAGTGTAATAAGTCACTTATTCGAAGTAAATTTCACTTATTTATATTTAGAGCATTGATAAAAGCGTCACTTCTCTGTCGGTGAATTCGACTGGGATATTAGAGTTCCTTTTAAATGATAAAAGATGATTTTTATTTCAAGTAAAAAAGTAAAAAATCGAGGAGTACTAGCACTGGACGACGATAAGAGAGTACAGTTATAACATTTAAAAAATTTAAATTCAAAAATGAATATTTCTTACCGCAATCTAATTTATGAATAACTTTATAAAAAAAAATATCAATCTTAGTTTCTGAATGACCTACTTTTTATTGATAATTAGCAAGCCTTGATTATTTCATCTAAAAAAGAATCGTAAAATGAAAAGTAAAAGTAAAAGTAAAGCAAGTAAGAGACAAAATTTATTGATCCGCCCATACACGATTCAATTTGAGCACAAGCATTCAAAACTGCAACAACGTTATACGTTCGCATTTTCAAATCCTATTATGTGGAAACGATTATTGCTCTGTTGAGCGTAAAAATTGATGTACGCAGAGCTTAAAAACGTAAATAACGCAGAAAATTAATCTGACAAATACAATAACAGAGCGTAAAAACAGTCGAGAGTTTTTGCGGGGCGATTTATCCGCGTGTGCAGCAGGAACCGCAAAACCGGTATGGACCGACATTACCTTTTTCTTTACACACACGTGAAATTTTTATAAATATAAATTATTTCGTACAAGTTATTTATGATGCCGACTCGTACCGAATCCCATTTACTCCTTTGTGCGAGCATTAATAAATTCACACCGCGCGCGCCTCTAAGAGACGATAATAAAAGTAATCCTCGCGGCCGAAAGATTAACCGGGCACGTGCACGGCTTTTAATCATTCAATTTTTCTCCTTGGATGCGACTCCATTTGGCAGTACCTACGCTTTTGTCTATACGGCGCTAATTGCGCGCCGCGAATGCTTTTCATTCCTGATATTGTTATTGTTAAAATTTTCTTTTTGGCTGGCTCTCGTACTCTTCCTTATTTATAGACAAACTCCGCGTGCATTTGCATTTAAATTAATATACGGAAATGAAGATTTAATGGGCGGATTAATTAATATTCACGACCTTGACAGTCAGTAAAATTTTCCCTACATTAAAATACGCACCATCGCATATCACGTTGCAGCATTAAATCGATAGCAAAAAAAAGAATCACAAAATATACGAGATTTAATTCAATTTTCTGTGTACCGCTTTAAATTAATTCAACGATACGTTCATCAATTCCTAAATCATTTTTAAAATCACACTAAATCAAGTTTCAGTCTTCGTAAAGTCCGCTTATCAGGAGCAATAAATACCGCGGAACAACGAGGCCCGAGCGGCCTTTAAAACTTATGAACTATTAAAAATGAAAGCCGCGTGGACCATAAAACTCCCTAAACCTCTCGGCGTCCCTTTTCAATCCCGCTGCAGCCTGACATTAATCGACTCGAGATGCACGAGTGGGGCCCGCCCCGTGCCACTTTTGCCTCTAATTCGCCTCGCTGCTCGCGGCCTAAACCCGGCGAAAGACCGAGCGGACGCGGAGGCGCACAACAAATCACTCCCGGGGGCCGCGCGTTGAGATCATCCCGCGCGCGCGACGATAAATCGACCGTGGGATAAGAGGGGGAGGGACGAGGCGCGCCTGATGGTCGAAGGATCTTAAACTCCCGCGCCGCTAAAGAGCGAAAAGCTTTTCGCGGAGATCACGCACCGCATCGTGTCTTAATATACGTCGATTTTAATCGCCGATTTTCGATTAACGGTGAGCTTTTATCGGGATAACCGATCGAACTGATGCTTCATTGAATTCCGTCGGTGTTCGGTAGGCGAACCTGGACTTAAAAGAATAATCGAGTTGTCGATCGAATCACGAGTCATTGGATCATATATTCAACGTGGTTTTAGTAGGCTACCTTCGTTAAATATAAAATAATTAATTTAAATATGTTTTCAGGATGAAAAACACATTTATTTGAACGAGAGTCGTCAAAAGAGTGCAGAAATAATTATGGACATCGCTGCGATCGAATTTGATCGCATATATAATTCACAATCATTTTGCTGAATAATGGAGGTATAAATTTCATATTATTAACTTTTCCGTGATAGAAGTCACTAGGGCTGAATCGAGTCTAATTTTAGTTACAGAAATTGATACACACATTTTGATTTCGAGCAATGAATTCCTTTTTATCAGAAAAATTTTGTCAGCGAAATAAAGTGTCACCGTAACTGAAATTAAGGCGTAAAGTAGCTAAAGTATTTTAGCAAGAAATTTTAAATGGAAAAGGATATTCCGGTTTAGCCCCTTTTGTTCGATTAAGTAAGAAATTTAGTGAGTAATTCTATATGCAATAATCCCTTGGCGAAGCTCGCGCTTGCTCTTTTTAGCATTCCCAAGCTTTATCAATCGGCTTACATTTCCCACCCGAGAATTATGAGCGTGCACTAGGCGGGTACACGCAGGTGTAATAAAATGCCCGATACAACCAGCGCCGATAAATGACAATAAAAAATCCCGGCCGCTTCCCCAGCGTCCCCGTAACCGCGAAAGCCACTTTTTCCTTTTGATCCTCGTGGTGATTCTAGCCTGCCTGGCCTGTACTTCTGCCATAACAGTCGGTAATATCCAACCTTAAAGTAAGCAAAGTTCTTTATAGTACATCGATTTTTGCTTTTAAAAGTACTTAAATTGTATTTTAACTGGCTTGTTCAATTTTTTTCTTGAAATTTTTTGTGAAAGTCCAGATAAAGATTTTCCTTTTGATTTAAAGCACGTGGAACGTGACTGTGAGAGAATAAAATTTACTGCTGGAAAGAGATAATGCGACTCGTTAAAATATATGTTTCTTCAAGTCCAAAACGATGATTTACTTTTATTCTTAATAAATTTACGATGACACCGGCCGATTGTTTAGTTTCAGTTTCTTCACCGAATCGCGTAGCTCATAAAATAAAACATCCTTAACAACGTGATCACATTTTAAATAAAAATCTCTCTAAAATTATTCAAATATCCTGCGGAAATTTGTTAAAAGCTCATTTCTAAAAAGAAAAGAATTACGAATTAAAACGTAACGGAAGCATTGCAAAACGCGTAACCAAAGGCAGAAATATCTCTAGTCGCGTATCCTCCCCGTCGCTTCTCTCCTTCTCCCAGCAATTCCAGCTAAACTACCGGCTCGACCTCGCGCACCGATCACCGGGAGCGCGCCTCACCCCCATGAAACATAGCCGCGTGCTACCAGAGGAGCCAGCCCCGCACCGTCGCGCACCGCGGAATAAACTCTCGATTTCTCTGCTTCGGTGTTCTCCTCGTCGGCGGCTCCTCTTTCCTCGCCGCACGCTCGGTCTCCCTCTCTCAGTTTCTCCGTCCCTCCCGGCCGGCCGGGCTCCTCTTCCTCGCGAGTCGCCGCGCGAGCTCGCAGTGTCCGTCGGAGCCGAGCTAGCGCACGAGGCTCTCCTCTCTCTCCTCTTGCCACTCCCTCGGGGGGGGCCACTCGTCTCGCCGCCGCCGCCGCCGCAGATACTCGTCGCGCGCGATTCTCTCTCTCTCGCAGTAGTAGCCCGTCCGGCTCCGCCGCCGCCGGCTCTCTCCTCGCACTGTATAACACGCCGCGAGCGCGTTCGCGAGCTGCCCGGTGAGTTGTGACCGAGGCTCGACTGTGAACCCGAGCCGGCTGCTACCGCGGGACCGATCCTGGACTATCCTGTTCGTTGTATCACTAGGAACTCGCTGCTTTCACAAGGTATGAGGATGAGGCATCCTTCTTTTCTGTGTCCTTTTTTTTTTCTTCGTTTTTAAGCTATCATACAGGTGCGCTCCCCGGGAGTTGTAATTCGCGGGTGTGCTCGGCAATTTTTGCACTGCATTGAAAAAGACTCTTTCGCGTGGGAACTGATTCTTTTTTGTGCGATATAGTGCTACCCGATGCGTCCGGTGTGTCGCCGAGGAAAACTTTTTTTTTTTGGTCTAACGAGGACGGGGTTACACAGAGGCGACGGAGTATGTCTTTTCTTTCCTCGCGACGCGTTATAGGCACGTCGCGATGACAATTAGCCCGGAGCGACACGTGCGGTTTCTTTCTTTTTCTTTTTTTTTTTTTTTCTTTAAATTCAAGCGAAGAGGACAGGCACCACGCGATCGCATGACACGCCGTCGACGTCGCGGTTCGCACTTGTGCAAACAATCGCTCGTTCAATTTTCGCACGCTGTCAGCGCGTCAATGCTCGAAAAGGCACGATGCAGAGCGATCGACCTATCGACTTAGCTTGCGGCTCTGGTGTTGTAAGTGTGACGAAAATTTTTTTTTCTTTTTTTAAATTAGCCGTCCGATGAAAAAGTGTGCTCCGAATTGAATCGCTCTCGGCGAGGAACCCCCTCTTCTCACGTGACGAGTGTCACGCGTGTCGCGCACCCGCCAAGTCGGCGATAAGACCGACACTGTCGCCGAGCCACGCGGATTTTACTCTTTTTTTTTTCTTTTAAATTACTCTTCCTTTTTCGCTCAGAGCTTTATTCCGTGAATTTAACGTAAGCTCTCAATTTAATACCGACGTTATCTCTGATAAGCAAGTAGTGCACAAAGTCGCTTCGCTCGAACACAAAAATCTTCTTTCGCAAAAAACTTCAAGCTTAGTCTGAGATGGGATTGACTTAATGTCGAGCGGTTTTTCATTCTTGCATATTACGAAGTTATATATAGGCATTTTCATGGTTTAGTATGCCCCGACGTGCGAAAACATAACGCGCGATGGCGATGCGTCGAGCATACAGAATCAGGAGTCCGGGACCGAGTGAGCGAACGTCGCGAGTGATTCTTTCGCGGCTGCTGCAAGGGGCCCCTTGGTCGAGAGCCGGGCAGCGGTCGCGCGCGAACGACCGTACGTGCCTTGGAGGTCGGCCAACAAGAGGTGCACTTTTTTTTCGCTGATCGATCGGCGCTTATTCGCATGGCTTATAGTTTCGCCACTTTTTCTTTTCGATTTATTTTACCATCCGTCACGATGTTTCCACGTCGCTTTGTTTATCTTGCGCCTGTGTTTTACGACGTCGAATCGTGTTGCGGCGCGGCACTTAAAGTTCTTTTTCTTTCTCTTTTTCTTGTGCTCTCAAACTGTGAAAAAGAGCGGAGCGAATCGTTTAAAATGCGATCCATCGTACGATCGATAAGAGTTCACTAGACTCTAGATCGGCAAGCGTACACAGCCGACAATCTTATTATACAATAATCAAACAATTAGAACCCCAGCGTGGCATTATAATTGACACGAATAAAATTATCGGTTATCGCTGGGAATAAAAAGCGACGTTAACAAAGTTGTTTGCTCGCGAAAATCGGCAATCGCTGCGTGAGTAATTAAGAGGCCTCCGCATGATAAATGCCGGCTCACGCGGAAAACGTGGGAAATCGCTCGCTTCGTATAATGCAATTTGTCAAACACGCGCGTCACTCCAAAAGCCTCCCTCCTACTCCTTCCCTGCACCTCGTCAATCGTGACCTCACAGAAAGCGACGCAGCGACTCAACTTTTTCCGTATCAGTGATTCGATTGTCCCACGGGCGCAAAGGCCGCGTTACGCGGGCCGAAGAAATTAATCGGCAATTGGCCAACGAGAGGGGCCCGTGTGTGTATGTGTGCGCGCGAAAAGCGCCGACGCTCGCAGCGCGCGTGACTTTATACATGCGGCGGCGTCACCGCGCGCGCATCCTCCGCCTTCTTTTTCCGCCACTTTTTTTTTCACTTACGCCAGCGCGACTACGCCGGCGTCAGCGATTATCGGGCCCCTCGCGTGATGTGCGACTTCGACGACGAAGGATTTTCCAGGAGGCCGGATCGAGGCCATGCGCGCCGAATTTTCGCCGCTCCATTGTTCGCGTTAGATAACAATCGTCGGAGTCGCTTTGCATTATTCATGAGGCCGGCGGATCTTTCAATTTGGCTACCGAACTATAATGACAACTCGTTAATCAAACGACGTGTCCGGTGCCGATTTCAACTACTCGCGAGTGATGTCCGAGCGGATTAAAAAGAAAAAAAAAGAAACGAACGACAAAAAATCGAAGCGATTGGGATCTTTATAATTATTGAACAGCTAGAGGTGAGAAACTTGACGAGAGTGCGCGTCGAGATTAAACGGCTTTTTTCTCGTTAAAGCTTCTTAACGCTCTTGTGATAAAAAAAAATTAAAAAAATCTGTCGACGCCAGCGGATTCCTCGCGCTTCATTTGAGACAAGCGCGTGTTACAAGTCGCGCGAAAACTCGTCGCTTTATTCTTCTTTCTTCCTTTTTTTTTGTTTGCACAAACTAGACCAGCGCAATAAATCGCGCCATTTAAACTACACTTATGCCGCCCTCCTCCGCCGTTCCTTCAAATCGCGGCCTTCCACTTCAATAACCGTTCGTCGTAAACGCGACTACGACCATCGCGTGAGCTTAGCCTCTAGAGGCTAAAGGAGCGCAGGCTCGTTTTCTTAATTAGTTGAAACTCCGAGGTAACAATCCTGAAATTTACACTCCATCAGAGTAGGCTGCGCAAGTCCTTCGGATTTGATAAGACGGGGGGCTCGTCGAAGCTCTCGTTCTCGCGCACTCCCCGAGCCTCGGTTAATCGCTTAATTCAATTGACGGCGCTTATTAATTCGTGCGTCTCGTCGCGGCTTGTTTTCTGTAGGCCGGAGCGCACGCAACGATTGAATTACACGCTAGACTCCGCACTACCTGCTCGTTAAGTGCTTGCATTACGAGCTAAAAGGCACTTATTAACGATGCAAGCCGGTTAGCAGGATTTTCACGGTGAGCCGAGCGCGTTGTCGGCTTTTTAGCTCGCCCGTGTAAAGGAAAAAATTTTAGCTGCGGCTAAACTGTTCGTTAAGGTGCACGCTGCGGCGAATTGCGGAATTTAAAAAGAAAAACATGGAAAAATTGAAAATGCTAATGGAAAGATAATACAAACTATTACTGTATTATTAATTCGTTAAGTCGTGTAAGCTTTTGTTGCGGTTTTTACCTTCCTTTCGGCGGGCATTTATAATTAACAAATTGTTTAGTTATCTCAATGCGAATACCTTTTCACGATTCATTCTTAAATACGCTATTCATTCCGAAAGTCACTGTAGGGTCTTCATCGCTTGCTCAAAGTAAAATTTAAATTAAATATTGTCAAACGAAACTTTTGTATATACAAAGATATTTTATTACAATCGCAATCGATATTTAACACTTTGTTGAATGCATCTCTCATTTAAGATGCTAATAATCGTTTACCGCCATTTTTTAAATTAAATAATTAATGCAATTCTTAATAAGCGTTTAGAAAATTGAAAGTTCTCAAATTATAAATTTCATTTAAAAATGGTAGCGCGTAATTAGAAGCTAAACAAAAAGCTTGTCAAAATTTATGGTATAATAAATGATTAATACAAACTTTGCTTAATCCTCAAAAAACAAATATTTTTTATTTGGATAGATATCGAGGGTTGCAATATCACAGTTTTTTTTATCTGCTCCGATTGAAGACTTAAGAAAGGAGCCTGCGTGATGTAAGCGAATAAAAAAACTGATGTCCCGTATACGCGTGTAACAAGTGCGAAAGAAAAATATTTATCCGCACATTTCTTAACGTGTCATTAGTACAAGCATGCTTAACGTGTTTTAAAAATTTGATAAAAGTTGCGGCCTGGGCAAGGTAAACAGCGGGCTCTTATCATTGCGTTACCGAACTCCATCAGGTATCTTTTTACAACGGTGTACGTCGCGCAACGGTAGCGCTCGGGAAAGAAAAATCATCCGTGCTTTATCTGCCGCGCGTTACGCAGCGTTCCCCGAAAGAAAAAAAAAAGAGAGAGAAAATAAAATACTCCACGCGAGAATCAAGAAGGAAAAAGAAGGTATAATAGTTTCGACGTGGGCAATCAATCACTCGGATCGACGTCGCCTTCTTCTCGCGCTCCGAGTGTACGGAAAGGGCGCGCGAGAAGCTGGAGGTCGACCGCGCGGAAAAAATCGCGAAAAATCTCGCCGAGCGCGGAAGTGTCTTAAGCCCTTGCCATGCCTCGATTTCATGCCTCTCGATGCGTGTATAATGAGACAGAAAGCGAGCGCGCCTTTCCCTCCGCCTCCTTCTCTTCGTCGAGTCCACTTTCGTCGCCGGCAGCTGAGGCCTTCTCAGCCCGATCCGCGCATCGATTGATAATGGCGTCGGTGCGTTGTACCATTGCGCGGGTGCGTGATGCAGATACAACCTCGCGGAAGCTGCGACTCTTTGTTTACGCCACGCGAGGGGATATATTGCTTTTAGTTTCAGCTATTTGAGAACCTCGAGCTCGGGAAGTCGTAAACACTTAATCGTTTTGCGACTCATTGGGTGTATGGTTAATTTTTTTTCGCTTTAATGGTTTGCTAATTAGATTATTCAACGCTCGGGTAGGCCTTATAGTTTCCGGCGAGCTCTGACAGTGACGCGTTCCAATCGAACGGCGGGTGCTGCCAAAGTGGGACGTGGGACCTTTCATAAATTGTCAATTTTTACTGCCGAATTCTTCCTTTTTTTTCTTCTTCGTAGAGCGGCGATTGTTCGTCGCGTAATTTATGCGGCGCATTATATATATATTTTTTTTTAATTTCCATAAATCCCGAGTATTTTATTATCCTCGGTTTTTACTGCATATTTATCGATTTACACTTGTAGCGGCAGCAGCATTTTTTTTTTTTTTTTTTAACAAATAAAACAGAAAAAAAAACTGAAAAGGAAAAATCCCTGGGCATCGTTAACCAGCCGCTCAAAATGCCAAATGCGAGAGAAGCGTCGAGCGCTCGTGCATAAATTAAAAAATTTACGAGAAACGAATAAACGACAAGAGCAATTGTTGCTAAAGTATACACGCAGTGAGCCAAAGTAAACACAAATACTGAAACACCATCGAGTCCTTTCTCGCGTCGAATGGGCACCTCCTTTCCCGGTGCGGCACATTCACGCGCTCCCCTCAGAGACGCGCGTCCCTTTTCACCGACGCAAAAGAAGGAAAAAAGATTTTCAATTTACGCAGGCCATTGTCCCGGCCATTATACCCGTGATACTGCCATAGAACCGCGCCAATGGGCCGCCGCAGACATGCTTGGCGCACCGCCGCAACCTTTGCTCCGAATTACGAAATCAGTACGCGGGCAATTTACCGAGGCTTAGAGCCGAGCGCGCGATAATCATCGTAATTAGCGAATTAAAGCCGACCTCGCGGTGATCCCTCTTTTACCTCCCCGCGTCATTATCGGCGATGACACTGAAATTAGCAGAAGATTCGCAGCAGAAGATAGGAAAAAGCAGCGATTCTCAACTTGAGTGAGAAACTT
>JAWWEN010046127.1:0-12079 GCA_035582955.1 Sycophila texana
AGATCAACTACCGCTGTAGTCAACTGAAGTGTTCAACTCTGTACTGACTAGGCGGGTACCTGGTGAACTCCCTTAAAAAACTTTAAAAAAGCTTTGCAAGTATCAAGAGGCGCGGTAGCGCATTAATAATTCTCCGTGTCGGTTTACTTGTAGAAGGTATCACACCGACCTTAGGATGTTCTTTGAATAATAATATCAAGTCAATGAATGCAGTAGAAAAGATAAGAAGAAGAAAAAAAAAACGAATATTTATTTGAAATAATAACATACGAGTTATTTTCGTTGAATCATAAAAGATAAATATATCATAGAGGCAGTAGTAATTTATGGTTTCAATTTAAATGAAAGCTTAACGATCAGCTTGAAGGTCATAAAAAGCATCATAAAATGAAAAATTCGCGCACACATCACCAATCTACCACTCCGAGAAAAGTGAAAGTAATGGAAATCGTCCTAAATCTTAACTTTCGTTCGAAACTCGGAGACGCAATAATTCAAATAAATATGGACGTTTTCCCTTCCAGGTGCATATGAAAACATTGGAGCCGAGCTTACGCTCGGTAAGGCTAATGAAGCTTTTGGCCAACACTCGATACAGAGTCTGCGTGCTGGCCTTGGGTAACTGGCGTACAGACTCGGATAGGTACGGGGAGCCGCACCGTGGTCAGCCGCAGCGCTTCAACGGCTCGCATAACGAGGTGACCCTGGAGCGCTCCGCACTCTCCAACCTCGCGGATACCACTACCTCGCGCTGTACGGAGGTGCTGACGCTCGAGGTACCAGATGCAATCGCAAGCAGCGATGGTTCGTCCATGAATAGCGAGGAATCTGGAGAGAGCTCCAGCGGCGGCAGCGTACTCACCCGTCGACTGGGACTCATCATTGGCTGCTGCATGGGTTTCGTCGTCTTCATACTGTTGATCTCGGTGCTCGGCTACCTCAAGGTGAGTGTATATTGTTCTTTTTTGACAAGCGTGTACGGAAAAACGTTTTGAATTCGCACTGCTTTTCGGTAATGGGATTCTCGGGACTTACGCACCCAAGAGAAATATAAAGATCTTTGGAGATCCTCAAATATTTGTAAAAGGTTTTTTTCCATGAATTTCTAAATGATTTTTAAGTGATTTCTAAAAAATTTATAAACGGTTTTTAAAATATTTCCAAACGATTTCTGAAAGACTTTCATAGGTCTTCGAAAAGATTTCCAAAAGATTTCTAAAAGACCTTTAAAAGCTCTTCAAAAGGTTTTTAAAAGACTTTCTCCTAATGTAAAGCCCCTCGTTGGAGCGCTCAGTGGTCCAGCATTTGAACTGCGTGTTACAGAAGTACAGACGCTGACTAAACCCGCGCTATTCAAAGGCTGGATCACTTAGAGTCTCAATATTGACTTATATATTGAAGTGCGGCGCGTCGGACGTCCGACTACAAATGTTCACCAAACATTCCACTCCGTTCAGCTATTGTTTGTAATCCTGCTGCGTTTGAACTTCCATAATCCCGTTGCTTTAACTCGCACTAATTCAAAACGTCTTCCCGTGCTGCTCGAATGTCTGTTGCTTTCTCGAACTTGGAGGAGGGAGCTAAGGGATGAAAGCAGTACGGGAAAAGCTGTATTGACGCAAGCGATGAATTGCTCAAGGTCAAGAAGCAGCGCGAGGCGGCGAAGAGGGATCAGCAGGCGGTGCCGCCCGAGTACATATCCTACAGGCACTTCAGCATACAAAGCGGCGAGGCTGGCCAGGCCGCGAGGCAGCTCCAAAATGCGGGTAGTCTAGACAGCCAGACGACACCGCAGCAGCAGCCGACGTCGCAACAGCAGCCCAATTTCATCACGAGCAGCTGTCCCGGCGTTACGCCAAATGTATAGCCTACGACCTACGTGTAAGAGAGTGCGCTGGCCCTGATTCTTAAGCTCGTTCTTGCGCCGTTTAGCCCAATCTTTTCCTTACAGGATAAGCCTTTTGTTTTCCTCTACTTTTTCACAGTAATATCATGCTAGCGTAAATAATACCTTCCTTCGTTCCTTCCTTCTTTGTTCAAGTAACGTCAGATCCTAGGTCAGTTTTATTTTAGCAGTAAATGGTCGATAGAATTGGAAAAGCAATATAATTTTAGAGACTAATAAAGTGTTGGATTAGTTTCAGATTAAATTAATTGCCGCGAGGCGAACTATATAAAGCTATTGATTCCGCGTGCGAGAATTACCTTAAACGAGATCGACATGCGAAACTGCATGGCGGCCAGTGTGCGGGGGCTCTCTTACACTGACGACCCCAGTCGGTGACAGTAAACGTGGAACACTGCGAAACCAGTACTTCGCGACCTCACCGCCCCGGCGTGTAATAATTTCGATGGAATCAATGTGTGCCATACGTCCGCGTGTGTATATGCGATGCGAGCGGCCGTTCACTTCGTCCGCGTAGGTAATGCAGTCGCTCGCGTGTGCGTGAAAACTGTGTACGTGTAAAATGCGTTATTATCGTAAGAGTTACTGGAGGAGTGAGGTGTACACTCCTTTATATACATATATATATACCCCATTTTCACGGAGGAGGGAGGAGGTGCGTGACACTGCCCGAAGCTCTCCGTTTGACTTGCGCCCGTCGGCGGGAAACGGCGAACAGCGAAGAGGCGGGTTAAGCTAAGACGGTTTTTTAAAGTCCCCGGCAGTGTTGTACGCATTTCGCGTGCGATTAGCGTTAAATACCCCACCATTACGTATTCCAGCGCCCTATCCATCCCTCCCCCTCGCGCTTGCCGTTAGAGAGTCCATTTGCGGGCGCCCGTTGCATTCTCTTAATGGGGGAGGAACCTCCGTGTGCTCACCCCCCTTCTCCGCCCCTACGGCTCCGTATCTCTCCTCGCGCGGAAACGATGGGACGTTTCCTGGAAAGACACGGCGTGGCCAAGGCTGAGGGAGGTGTGTATCGTTAGCTTAAATTTTCCAGTCAAGGTGCACTGCCCCCCCCTTCTGCTATAAACGAGGAAACTTTGGTTATCGTTATCGACTCAGCGCGGGGCTCGTTCATTGGCGACTGTTCAAGTCGTTCGGTCGGTTTCGCGCATTGATTTGTTCTTCTGCTAGCAAAATCTATATACTATTTATTCACGACTCATTAAAATTAGAAATTTTGAATTTTGGCGCCATACCGGATATTGCTCCACGAACCAATATTACATCCACGTTTTCGAAGCTTCATAAAATCCGGTCATCACTTTTTTAAGAGAGAATTTTTAAAATTTTTTTACTTAAATACTTCGTGCCGTAGGTAGTAGGTGAAATTAATTTGTCAGGGCACTGGATAAAAGTTAGGCTGAATAGGTTTGTATGGGAGAATAAAGTGTCGGGTAACAAAGAGACAGCCGAACGTGAAGTATGCGGGTATCGGCGAACCAAAGTGAAAAGTTCAATCGGGGGACTTGCCTGCTTAATGAAGGCTATAGCATTCCGCGTACTTTTAACTAGGCGAAAGTTGCGCTGCCCTGTACACAATTTGGCCGGCACAATCGATATAGGCAGTCAAGAGTTCACTTAAAATTCTTCCTTTTTTTTTTTTTTTAAAGCAGCGCGCGTTACGAACATAATTTCCAATTAATATAGAAAAACTTGGAAAATTACCGGGAGAATACCCTCCTTCCTCCATCATTTTTTTTTTATTACGCCCCATAAGAAAAACGGCCGGCGCAATAAAGTAATAAAATGTTTCATTACTTAGTTTCTCGGCGGATACTTTGCTACTGAAAAACGAATTTTCTTTTCAGACCTTCGTCGGGCAAACTTCATTTTGCCATCAAAGCAATTCATTTATCGTGAGTTGTGCCCCGCCGCGCGGAAATAGACTCGAGTTCGCGCGAGAATTCGCCGGCGTAATTTTAGAGGGCAGCTGCACCGCGGTTTTTTGCTTATCCGATTTTTCTTGGGTCAAAAGAAGAGTCGACCCCCTACAGGGGGTCTTAAAAGGGGAGCTCGCGCAAGATAAACCTGTGCGAGGGGAGTGGGCACGGAGAGCTTGCGGCGACTGCGATCGCCGATATCGCCGGGCGTTCTATGGTTGGTTTCAATAATGCAGCGGACTAGAAAGACGAATCTCCAAAGTCCGTGCTCCGGAGCCGGCGGACGGGGGAACAAGCTCGTGAATATTTCGGTGCTTGATCAATGAGAGAAAAAGTGAGGGGTGCACTTTGCGAATTCACAATAAGGACGGGACTGCATAATTAATCGGCCATTTACCGCGCCGGCTAATTTCTGCATCGGACTCCCTGCACACCCTCCTGCTCGCGCGCGCGTTACTGCTGCATTTCCGATTAATCGTAAATAACGATTGATCCCGCAAAGTACATAGGTATAACATAATTTGGCTTCTGAGAGTATGGAGCCTAGGTGGTCCTATTATAATTATCCCTCGTCGATTTAGACGGCGGAGACGCGTAGATCGATGGGAGGGAAAACGAAAAACAAGAAAAAAAGGAGGAAGGGTCTGGAGGTGGGGTGGAGGGGAGTTGTTTTCTGCGCGAGCAGTAAACATTTTTAGAGTCGACGGGACACATTCGGTGGAGCGTGAGCTACGGTAACAAACGAGCGGCTGCTCCAGCGTTTTATTTTTTTTTAAATATCCCTACTTCCGGTCTGTGCAGAAACGAAACTTTCAGAGATTAAGACTTCGATCTTACATTAATCAGTATAAACTATATATGTACGACACTCCGTTCGCCAGTGTGCGACAAATCGGCGTTTTTCGCCCACGTGTTATAAAATATGATGTTTAATGTGGAGGCGAAAAAATGATTCTAGGATGCTGCAGGCTCAAGCTCGAGTCCCAGAATCTAGTTTTTCACACTCGCATGGCGGCAGGTACTATACATAAATATTTGTTATTATGGAGAAAAAGTGCTCTCGAAGCGGAAACAATATTTTTTTTTCATTAATCTGTGATAAAGTTAGAAAAAATACACGAGCGAGATGCGTAGACGAAAGTTTAATTGTAAGTTTCTGAAGCTTCGGCCATTTGAGTCTATAGTAGGATTATGTTATACGCTGAATTATTAACTTTTATTTCGATACCGCCTGTTTTGTTTCTGGGAAATAGCGTTCTATTTATTTAGTGAGGTGACAATTTGATAGCTCCAAATGCAAAAGTGTATTTTTTCACACTTTTGTAAGCAACGAACGGTAAAACTCGATTAAATTTTTTATTTTTAGATTATCAGCGAATTCGTAGTTTACGAATTATAGGTATATTAATAAATAGAACTGCTTGTACATCTCATACTTTGTTTCTTAAAAATTACTTACCATTCTGTCGCGTCTCGTGCAAAATTTAAGATGTATGTACATAACGTAAGAAATCCAACTAACTTAAAAAAAAATTATAATTAGTGCGATAACAATTGGTTGTCGAGCGAAAGAAAGAATGCAAAAAAAAAACTATCACGAGCGCATTTTCGCGCATATTGTATACCTGTAATATATTCCCATACACATTACGAAATAATGTAATAAAAATGCAATTTTTTTAAAAGACATCTCTATTTTTCTATATATATTCTTCCCGATTCAAACTTCCTGTCGTCCATTCGTTTCACAGACCCTAAAAGGCTGATTGATAATAATTTACTTGAAATTCAAGAAGAAGAAGGAGAAAAAAAAAGAATCACGAAATCGAGCGAAAAATTGAATAAAAAATCTTTCTCCTTTGATGCATTCACTTTACGTCGATACCCTCTATAAAAATGAAGTGAACTGCCGGTTTATTATTTCCCTTTCCCATGAAGATCGTAAAAGTGTAATTTTTCATACTCAGTCACACCTGCGGAAGGAAATTGCGAGCATCGAGACCAGACTGCACAGAGTCTCCAAACTATCGAGTCATTCCGCAGCATTCCAATTATTTTTTCATTCACGTGTGCACGTGTAATTACTGCTCATACATCCTCATTAAAATCGAGACAACTCGCTCAATTTCTTCCTACTGCTCATTTCAAACGCACCCTCGGCATTTTTTTTTCAACCCTTCCTTAAATAAATCCCCGTCGACGTCTTCCTCCGGAGGGCGGGAGGTTTAAAACCCATCACCCTTCTCTCCCGGCCGGGCCTTCCCCTTCTATATATTTCTTTACAATTAACCCACCCTCGGCGGCCGGGACCCATTATGCCTTTTCCAGGGCGACGCGACGCCGCACGCGGAAGAAAGGAGGCTGCCTGAATGGTGAGTGAGCAAGCGTGCGGGTAAGGGAGGTAAGAGGGCCGAGCGAGTGTAAGAAAAGGTCTGGGCTTCACACTGCATATTTCATCGGCGCGCGGGTTGCTTTCAGCTCAATTGTGTCTGCTCTCGTGGAAGGGGCGCGGTCACCAGCCGTCACCCCGTCGGCTAAATTGAAATCCTATATATACCCCCCCCCCTACCGTCGGCAAATGAACGTCGAGGGGGTGAAATCTGCGAGGGTGGAGGTGTGGTAAAAAAAGGTGCGCGTCGAGGTCGATGGCGGCGGTTGAAAATCGCGGCTATATCCCCTATAGCGCCTCTTAATTACGCTTTCACAATTACTCCGGACGAAAGAAGAACTCGCGCGCCCGTAATTAAAGCGGCCTAATTAAGCGGCTTCGTTCTCCCCTCCCCCTTCCCTCATCTCCTTTTAGACTTGCCGCGCGGCCGTACATCGCGCTCCGCGCGCCGCTGCGATTTATGTACGAGCGCATTCGTTGCCACCAGCTGCGCGCGAAACGGAGTTATGCGCGCGTACATTTCTCTACATGCGTAGTGTCCAGTTATGCCAGTCGAGGTCCGCCGGAATTAAGCGTTGCTTTTTTCAGAGGCTAGAAAAATATCGGTCTTGTCTTGTTCCGTGAGTCGAGGAAAGAGTCGAGACAAGACCGTCGCGGTAGATTGTGCACCATTCATTAATTTTACTCCCTTGATGCATAATCTACTATTTTACAATAATTTCTGATAAAATTTTTAAGATTCTGATTATTTTTTGTTTTAGATGAATTTATTTCCTGAGATTTGTATAAGTAATTGTTAATAAAGATAATTAATAAATTAACAAATTTAGTGAATAAATTATATATATAAAAGTATAGAGGCAGAAAAGGTATATGGTATCGGTACCTCTTAGTTTAAAAATAATAACTAAGTTAATGCTTTTGCCGCTTGGTAAAATGTGTTCCTTAATGGCCGCCAAATCCTTAAAATATCATTTTATATAAGGAAGGCTATAGTAATTAATTTAAAATAAGTGTTAAGGTTTATTTTTTTCAGTACAAATATCAAGACAATATCGAGAGTATTTGGACGAAGATTGCGAATATTATGAATCTCAAGACCAAAAGTAATAATTTTTAAACTTGTCTTGCTGAGGCCCTAGTTTCTTCAGCCTTGGGCGCAACGGCCGGTCAAAGAGACCATCATGCGCGTCACGCCTTTCTGTGCACTTTTTTTGACGGGACGGTAAAATAACGCGTTACCGTCGTTACCGTAATAATGGCTCGTTCGTAGCGATAATTTATCGGTCGACGTCCGCAAAGCCAAATCCTATCTTTATGCTCGCGCTGCTGTTTTTCGGTATCTTATCGCGCGCTTATTCAACATAATTCATGCTCGGATTGCGATCCATTTCTGTCGTGGTGTTGTAACTATTTCAGGATCGACTTTTCGTATAATCCGCTTCGGTCTTTTGTATCGTTTAGGGAGGTGCGTGGAGGATGGCTGGCTCTGATTAGAATTATTTAATGTAAATTTGGTCACCTGACGAGAAAAGAAGAATAGGGTGAATGGAGTGAGAGCATAATTGAACCATTCGGCCTTTGTTACGGAGAACACCCACTTTGGGTACATTTGAATTTCGTGTACCAAACGCCAGCTACACTTGTGTGGCGATGTATCTACACACTCTACTTGTTAATACAAACATGCTTGAGGTTTACGCGAAATGGCCACAATGTAACCAGAGGTGCTTTAGACATTTATCGCAGGAAATGAGAAAAATTTAATACCACGAAACTCTTTTTATCCCGTTTTGGAGGATAATGATCTTAAGAGGGTCATGTACACTCAACACCCTTTAATTCTTCCGGAATGTTTTGAATATGGGCATTTTGATTGGTTTTTCGAGTAATATCTAAAAATGACATTGGAACGCATAACTCTTCGGGCACAAATGTCATGGAATACTTACATTTTAAGCCCGGGCCCATTCAAATCTATCAAACTGTTGAATCTGCAGTTTGCACTAAAGGCTAAATTTAGAAATGGTCATATCTATGGATACGATGGGTTTGTACATTTTTTCTTTTTATAATTTTATTGCAAATTTAATGTAATTTAACTATATAATTTTAAAACATTTTTAACAATTAATTTTTATTCATTTTTAGATAATTATGTGGAGCCACATTTAAAGGTGTTGGATCCCCTTAAAACGATATCTTTTCTAAAACATTATGCACGTTTATCGACTGGCGACAGTCCATTTTTTCTATTATGATGTTTGAACGGTTTAGAAATCAATACTTTGCTTATTTTTGTAAAATATTATTTGTAAAGACAATACTTTTCTACATTCTGGAATCTCTTGGATGGGTAAATCCAGTGTTTCATTTTTAATAACGGATGTATATTACACTGAAGATATCTGATGGACGCAAATTAAATTACGGTTAACTTGACCGAATATTATCGAATCTTAACCGAATTAACGAAATAGCTTAACAAAAATTGTAGAGTAACATTTGAGGATAATTAACAGTCATTTGCAGGTTTATTTATGCTTTTTCAATGAAAAACCTTCTTTAACTTTCGATTCTCAAAGAGCCATAATTTCATGTTTAGATACACATTCGTGAAGATCAAAGTAATGCGAGTGGGTCAAAATATCTTCAGCCAAACGACTCGCTAGTATGCCCGAACGCATCAGTGGAGTACGAGGGCGTTCTAGTTAGTTAATCCATCGTAATCTACAGTAACATCAAACGCGTCTAAATGGGAGGCTTAAATTCCTCACAACATCCGGCATTGAACAACTGTGACATAAAATATTATAGCTATTTTTTGTAACGGATTTATGAGGACGAATTGCAGCGCATATTTGCATAAAATAAGCATCCTCTTTTGCAGCCACAAAAATCCATTTAGATTCTTTTTTAACTTTTTAACTTCAAAAAGTTAAAATTTTAATTCTACAATGTTAAATGTTGTTGACTTATGTTTAAAATTATATTATATTTAAAAATCAAAAAACTACTATTTTTTTATTTTCTCTAATTGTTGGAGTTAAATTACGCAGATATCCGATTAAAGCAGCGGCAACCTAAATACTAACTTGGCAGCATGGAGCACAAATTGAACGGTAGAAATTCAGAATGCCCACGTATCAATCAAAGGCTGCTATGTAATTATAATTGCACCATTTCACTGATTAAAGACTGCATGTTGCTATTGGTACTATTGAAAGGCCCTTTATTAATTAAAATGAATTTATTTATCCTTTGCTCTTTAGATTTTCAAAGTAAATTAATTATTATTTAAACGATCCGAGTATTTTAGCTTTTATAGCGTAAATTAATCAGCATATGACTGCTTCTTCAATAAAATATCTAATTGAATTAAGTCGTTTTATTTTGATTTATCTTAAATTTTTGAACAGACTACCTACCGGATATATATCGCGTCAAAAAAATCACGTTTTAAAATGATTCACCACATCCTGCCATCCTATTTTTAAAAAAGGATATTATTGTATACAAAATTCTTTAATTTTACTTGTTTCAATATTTTAACAAGTAGTTTTCATACTTGAAAAATCATATTTTTAAAGAAGCAAGTAACTGCATATTATCAAACTAGACGCGAGATATAATAATACGTATACTCAAAAATAGTTACGTTCGGTGAATTTTATGAATAGTTTTATTGAAAGGCGTACGCCGAACTTACGCAGAACTCGAACTAAATTTACATAGTGCTTATAAAAAGCTCACAAAATAAACCGATCTAATTTTCCGATTTTATTATCAGTTTCTTTCAAAAGCGAAAATACTCAGTTAATGCAATTTTATTCATCGTTCTTTTTATTACTCACTTTATCACGCAGGCAAAACCATAAAGAAAGAAAAGATCGATCATCGATATTAATTTTAAATTATAAGAAAGGTGAGTATAGCTTTCACCTTTATCCTGCCTTAAAGAAATGATGGGACTAAAAGTCAGTTATTTTCAATTTGATTGGTTTCGATGTCACTACGTGGTTAGTAGGCTTTCTCCATCTAACACGCAACAGATCGATCCATGGTATACTACAGATTAGAAGGGTATATAAGAAACAAAAGAATGATTCTTTTTAAATCAAGTAGAGTCATTTTTACGCTAACAACTCTGTGTTTTCCAAATATTATTTTGTGTGATAATCTTAATTTTGAATTCCCATCAACAATAAAAAAAAAGGTTATAACTACGGATTTCGATCTAAAAGACGTAAAAGACAAATGTTTATAACGAACTTTTAGATTAATTTTTCATCAAAATAATCTTCTGTTAATTTAGTATTGTTAAAAGAAAAATTAAATCACTACTGCTTTTATCAAAATATACAAACCAAATTCGGTTTTGAATGTTCGGCTTAGTGCGTGCTCGAAGTCTTATCTCGCCTGTAAAATTTTTAGTCTGAAATTTCTTCTCGTTGCCGACAAATGTTAGAGCCCTGTCCGACGGCGGCGCGCAGTTCGACCGCACTCACGTCGCATTGCGTTAGCGTTGAGCTTTTAGTCTGGGAACAAAATAAGACGAACTGCTCCTGCTTATTAGGTAGGAGCAAAGACGATGTCAACCCTCGTCTCGGTTCGAGCAGAAGAACCGGATAAAAACGTACTGTAGCTGCATACAAAACATTTCTATGCAAATCGCATCTCCCTATCGAAAAAAAAAATACTCATTTCGCCCGTTCCTAACAAAGAGAAGCACATCTCATTTTTCTCCAACAAAGAAAAGCGCGTCGCATTTTTTTCCTAACAAAGAGAAGCGCGTCTCATTCTTCTATAAGGTAAACTGACAAAATTCAGAGATTACCGCGAAAGAAAAATATTTTTAGGAATTCTGTCGGTCAAAAAAGAAAAACACGCTTTTGGGGTGCTTCGAAACGAGGAAAAATATCTTTTAGGAGTCCCGCGTTATAGGATGAAAAAGCAGAATTGCGAGATCTCGTAAAAAGGAACACTTTCGAAAATCTAAACGTGCTTTTTTGTGGGAGAGAATTTCACGAAGTGCGGCCTTTTGCGGTGAAACATGCAGCTGGGCTTCGTGGGCCACCCGAAACGAGCTACTTTTCGCTGGTAAATTGAAACTTGCCCTTTTTTGCCGAGGAGCGATGAAATTGCAACGAAAAAATGACCAAACTCCTTATTTTTCTTGAGTTGCTGAAATATTTAATTGAAAAAAATTTTGGTGAACTCGAAAGGAGGCAAATTGAAATTGACTGACGAGTCTGTGTATCCACAACATTAATATCTTACAGCGTTGCTACTAAATGATTCACGTGCAAGTTCCAATCTTGGAATTCGCGACTGGCGTGGATAAGAAAAACGCGAGCGAAACCAAAAAGCGATAAGTAAAGCGAGTCTTTCGGTGCCGGCTCAGGCAATTTCATGTCTCTCTCTTTTTTTTTATTTTAGTTTTCTTCTTTAGTTTTCTTTTCGCATGCGCTCCTTTAGCCGACTGCTTAAGTATTAAGGAATTGGGGAGTGCAGGGCGCCTATGCATTCCTGAAACGAGTGAGATTCCCTGCGAGAAAACCACTGATTTTTCGAGGGAACCTGCATTGGATGAGCTTGGCCGACCACGCAGCGATCACTTTGAATCATTTATCTCTTATGAATTATTGACATACTGTATTCCATTTGGCGTTCTTCCGTATCAAAATTCGTTACATCGTACTTTGACTGTTAATTATATTTATTAATCTTTACTTAAGGGGGTCATATACCAATAAATTTAGAATTACAAAAAGACCTACAAAAATAAAATTATAGTAATTAGTAAGTTTTAAATTATATATTATTTATATGTATATCATACCTGATAGATAAAAC
>JAWWEN010046148.1:0-12070 GCA_035582955.1 Sycophila texana
ACTTAATAAAAATTACATTAATTTACTTTAATTTTTACATTAATTTATATTAAATTTAATGTAAATTAGTTAAATTTGATGTAATTGTCAATCACTGTCATGGCAGTATATGTAAGGCAATGCCCATTACTGAATAATACAAGTGTGTATTTCCAACTGCACTTGAAAAACTTATACTGAGGTATAATTACGGAAAAAAAGGAAGCTTACCACTGCGCTTTGGGCAGCTCGTCCTTTCCGATGCGTCTGCAAGGATCGGCAATGTCGCATCTCGCCATCATGAGGGACTGCAGCGTAGTCATAAAAGTTGCAATGCTGCTTCCACAGAGGACGTTCACAAAAGCTGTGTCATTAAATTTACATTGGCAGTAAGTTTCGGAATCCACCGTCCCGATTGTACCATAAGGATAACTGTACCCATCATTGTCCTATATACAAAGTGTACATAAAATTGGAATAATATTTTTTTCCATTATAAAATTAAATAAAAAAGTGATATATCGAAAATTCATTAATAGTACGTGCAAAGTTACTATAATCACTCTTTCAATTAGAGAGCTTGTAGTATTAATGTCAACTCTTCGTAAAATATTTCGTTAACAATTTATTTGAGCGCAGTAAATACAGCCATCACTTTTTTACGAAGCAAAAAAAAAAAGGAAGTACTAACTGAGCAAACGGTGCACTTTAATGATAAGCAAACAAGGCGCTACAGTTAATTACTTATCAAAGCCGCTAATTTCCACGCATCCTATTGTTTTTACGGCTCATATTCTTCATATTCCGCGGACGCGTACAGTCATCGTAAAATTCGCAACGATCACCAATTGAATATTTATGCCCGGGTCGACTACTTTTTTTTCCTTTATCCTCCGCTAGAAGAAAAACTAAGAAAGGTGCACTGATTTATATCGAGCGGCGCTGATTATCCCTTAAAAATTCAACCGGGTCGAATGCGGTGAAAAAAAAGAAACTATAAACTCCCCGGCGCTTGTGCAACAAGTGCACCGAAGTGGACGCACGCACAGCGATCGCGAGCCTCTCGCTATCGACGCGTTCACTGGTCTCCCGCATTTTTATCAATCCGCGAAATCGCACGCGAAGTCGAGCCCGTAAATCAAGTTCCGCTCGCAACGGGAAGCCGTTCCGCCCCCCTACCCTAATTCCCCCTCCTAACCTCCGTTATATTTCGATGCTGATTTTTTTCAGTAGGCTTGGTCGGAGTATGGTTAGGAAAGCCACCTATATGGTCGGCTAAATTTTGACCCGCATTGACGGAGGAATTCCGAGAGCGAAACTGTTTTGCGAGTGAAATTTGCCGACATTGGCGGCTGCTGATTTTCAACGATTATCTATATCTACGGGCCTTGAAACGCGCGTACCTTTTTGCTTTTTCTGCGCTCTAATTTCAATTGTATAAGAGGCGGGTGTTCATAGTTTGAGGAAAATGATTTTGGGGCATAACAGTACGTTTGTAATAAGGGAGGAAAGTGCAATAATATTCGCCGAGGGAAAAGTTGGAATTTCCCGAGGGAATAATGTACTTTGCTCCCGTGTAATATATGGTATTTTACTCCTGATCCTCCTGTGGCCGGAAGCAAAGCTCTACCCATCAGTTAATTACAGTTTATGCATGAGACCGGAAGTCCAAAAAAAGGAAAAAACAGTTGTTCGGGAAATAATAGTGTTTTAAGAAATCTTCCCCGGAGACAAGAAAAATTGAGCCTAATAAAGATTTCGTTATTTCCCTAAGTAATAATAACTCAATTTATTCTCTGTTTTGGGGAAAATAAAGTGGTTATTATAGGGGGATTCGATTGCAAATATAGTCGACGTGTAGCAATGTATGGCGCGAATTAAAATTCCTTGTGTTATGGATGCACACGTTGGAGCGATTTGTTAGTTTAAGCTGATATAATAACAGGATCATAAAAATGAAAAAAAAAATATATCTTACCGTGTATTTTATGGCAATCGTCGACCAAATCCCAAATACGAGAAAAATGAAAACTCCTTGGAGTGTGTAATTCATATCCGATTTCAACAAACCTCTCCTGAAGCCCCGTGAAATTAATCAAGTTTTTGCAAAAATAAAAGTTTTCATTATTATTTCAATCTTTTTAATCATTGTTTCTTGAATTTTTTACTATAGTTCTTCAAAGTCGTTACGAGATTCACCGAATGTAAAAAAAATTAATTGTCTTTTTATACTTCAGTATTCATTAATTAATATTTAACGTGGAATGAATACAACGCGGGTGCTGAATCGATTTTTGATTACTAAAAATGATTGAATCGCGACTACAGTTCAATTGTGTTTTCAGACTGCATGACGTTATATTAATAACAGTTTCATTTTACCGAAAATTGAATTAATTTACAATTATTGATATAATTTTATTGTAAAAATTGTTTTAAAAAAAAATTAACAGCGTTATAACTTTTTATAAAACGTTTTATTTGAAAATAAAAATTCTTTTGCTTCGCGGTTTATAATTAAATGACTTTGCTAAGCTCCATTGCGTCCAAAGCATTATTCATTATCAATAAATTATATAATTTAAATAAAATTGATAAAAAAAGCTCTTACTCTCTTTTAACGACTTCTTTCTCTTGAGCAATTTGAGTAACTTCCTTATAAAGCTTAGCTGGAGCGACAAATCAACTTTTTAGCCTCAAAGAACAAGATACATTTTTTCCGAAAGTCCGCTTGGCGCTGTAGTTTCTACATAAGCACTGGGATATAACTGTGCAGACGATGAGGATCCAACCAAATATATCGGAAACCCAGTGGTTCAACTTTCATGGAAGGCCACGATAAAAACTTCCCCCCTACCGTCTGTTCTCGGCGTTTACGCCGTATACGAAAACATTATTTCCTTTATTATTCCTCAATTACAATATTTTACAAGGTTACAGTTATTTTATCTGCTTATCTTTTGAGCGATTCTGATTGAAAAAAATGTAACTAATAATTTGTGTAATCTCTGTACATAATATAGCTGCAACAGTCGCTTCAATTTATGCAGATGGTATCTTAACAGAAATTTTATTGTAAATTATAGATGCTTTAAAAAAAAAAAACACATTTTACTATTATTAACTACTGTCTGTTTGCTTGCATGAGGTATATGATATGCACATATTATATATATATACATCTATGCAAACTTTCTAAAATTCGCATAAGCGAGCGAACTGAACAAGTTTCATTTGATTTGCAGTTCGATTTCAATGTATGACTAATTCTGCTTCGTAAAAGTTGCATAGAGGTAGCAGTAAGAATTTTAGTAATGCTTAATTATGAACAATTGATTGTTGACTTTTTCAATATTACTTATATAAAGAAAATGATTAACGAAATTATGCAACATTTAACCAAGTATCGACATTTATTATGTAATCAATCACATTTTATGTAAATCATAGGCGAATATAGTTTCAATAGCGGTTTGAACTTTTTAGTTATTTTAAATAAATCTGATATGACCTGCTTAATGTTAGTCATTGATTTTATGACTCAAGTGCTTCATAATATTTAGTCAGTCAATTCTTAAGTTATTTTATTGAGCATTTACATAAAATAAATAATAATGTATGAATTTATATTGTTTCTTTTTATCTGTTCTAAACACTTGCTTATTCCACCATTTATAGGGAAGATGGCAATAATAAAATAATTAATAAATAGTATGACTGATGTATATTCAAAAATCTAATTTGAACATAAAATGTTGTCGTGGGTAAGCCGTCACTTTTCACGAAGAAAAACAGATTTCGTTTTTCAGCTTTCTACAAAGCAACGGGAAAAAGCTCTTGTCACTATTTAAAGTGAAAAACTACTATAATTAATGAAATTTTTAAAAATGAGAGAAATTTAGTCATGAGTAGAGTAATTTCCACTAATTTAATAACTCCAACAAAAAAATAAATAAATCAAATAAAATTTGCAATCAGTCGAAAATGTAAATTATGACGTCTGCTGGGAGTAAGTACTTACACTATTTCAATCAAACCATATACAAGAAACTCTATCAAACGAGTCTTACAAAACGATCCATTTCAATCTCGCCTAGCAAAAAAAAAAACATTGAGGTGAACGAATTTAAAATATCTCTGAATTACTCATCTTGGAGCATTATAAAATGTCAAATATTCGAGATAATTAATTGCAAAAAAAATATAAAAAAATTTAAATAGCTGAATGTAAAGAATCAGTGCAATTTCTACACACAAGAAAACTTCTTTAACCATTCAAAAGCTATTCGACCTATAACACTTTCTTCAAATGCCCAGCTTAGCATCTTCTTTTATAGATAAATGGAAAAATATTTCACCCTCAAGGAGACCGCCATAATCAAATAATAAACGCAGTCGTTCGAAAAGAAAAGACACTTTCATAAAGGAAAAAACAAATATTTTAATACTTAAAAAAAAGCGTGCTAAAATAATAATACAAATTCGACAATACCTATATTATATAAACTGAATCTACATTTCATCTAATAATATAAATGAAAATAACTATATAAAAAAAAAAAAAAATAATAAAAAAAAAACAATTCATTCTAATACAATGTGCTACATAATTCGCCGACTCATCCAAGCAGTGCAGGTACATCAAAGGAACGCCTCTTTTCCCGCACGCTTGAAACGAGTCTCAGTCTCGCAGGCTTATACTGAGAGGACTAATTTCGCCCTCTCGCCGATCCTGAAAAAGCAGACGATCGGCAAGGTCTAGTAAACGTGACTATCTTCGAGGATCATGGCGGCGGCCTTCTCCGCGACGGCGACGATGGGCGCCACGGGATTGGCGTTGGTCACCACCGGGAAGATGGAGGCGTCCGCTACTCGCAGTTTCTCCAATCCGATGACCCGCAGCCGCGAGTCCACGACGCTGGTCGGATCACTCGCGGGACCCATCCGACACGTGCCCGCCTGGTGATTCTCCGGACCGGTTTGCATGCGGATCAGACACTCCCAGTACGCGTCCGTTCCGAAGTGATACCTTAAACAGTAATGCCGTTGGTTGAGAGATAATCCTCCTCGCAGGAAAAAAGGGCTTATATTTGCAACTTTAACTTTGCAAGTTCAAATTTAACTCTAGAAGTACTCTAAAATAAAATGAAACTTCACTCTAGCCGTTTTAGCTTGTAGGTTGCTAAATGTTTTTGCTCTACCTATTTTTTGATAATTTATTTTTGCTCGGATCGACCCCACGTGAAAAAACTTTGTAAAGATTTTATAAAACGCGTTTCATAAAGTATTGGTCATATAAAGTTTTATAAAATTTCATAAACGATTAGAAAAATTTTATAAAACTTTATATGACCAATATTTTTTAAAACGCGTTTTATAAAATCTTTACAAATTGTTTTCACGTGGGACGTCCTCTACACCGAGGAAAAATAAGTTTAGAAAAACTAATATTTTATTTCTGGATGATTTTATGTTGGATGAATAGCTTTATTTAATCAGTGATAATATAAAACCTGTAATTAAAAGTAATGAGTGAACTAATCCGGTATGTATTAAACTAATGAAACTGGAGTGTTCTACAAAATATTTGTAATTTCAACGGCTTCTAGTAATAAGGGTCTATTTCAGCGGTCAGGATAATAAGGAGCTCTATTAATTTAAAATTACCGAAACATAGCTCCTTATTATCCTGACCGTAGAAGTAGACCCTTATTGTTAGGAGCCGTCGATTTGTGGTTTATTTGTTATGTTTATTTGTTTGTTATATTTGTATTTATTTGTTATTGTGGTTTTAGTTATTAATTTCTACTGTTCATATCATTTTTGCAAATTAATAATTTTAAATTAATCGCTTCGTTATTAAAGAGCCGTTTTACTGGTAAGGAAATAATCGGAGGCAATTGCAGAGGATCGTTATAATCAATTCGTACACTAGTAAAATAAATTATTCGGAATTGATAATTTCTTCGAGCGACCGTAAAACTGACAATTAAATCATACTTAATATTAATAAGGTTTAATAAACGAATTCGAAGTAATATTAAACTTTCTTGAAGAGATTCGAGAGATCGTTGCATAAAGAATGTATGAGAAATTGTTACACTTATAAGAATTTATGCAGGGAATTAAAAAGTTACAAGAAACATTCAATCAGTATACTTGTAACGAGAGATCAATAATTCAACCACACCAGTAGTAACCATTAAATACTCATTTGTTACTTCTTACGTAACGATACGTTGCATACTCTGTGATAATAAAATTTAACGATCCAGAAATGCTCCAATAAAACAGTTAATTGTACGTTGTTAAATTCAATTACGAGTCAGAATTAATTGAAACCCTTTTTCTTTATCCTCCCAATCATTAATTTATGAATGCGTGAAAATCGATAACTTACTTTCGATCGATTGATGCATGAACCTCCACGGTCAGATTATTAAGCCAATAAAATATTGCAACTCACCCTGAGCACCAAGGATGTGGTTTCTGATCCAGCCTAAGATCCCACTTCTTCATGGTTTCAGACTGATTAAGTTGCAGGACTTTCTTGATACCATCTATCAATATCTGCATGTCCGTGTCATTGGTAAAGTAATTCGGATAAATGAGAGGATAATCCATTGGATTATTCGACCTGAGCGTGAGGTAACCTCGACTGCTGGTTCTGACAACCGTGGGTCTTGCGACGATTTCACGTCGGTCTGGGCAAGAATTGATGGAACCATCGGGACACTCGATGTCCAGACCAGTACGTACGCAGCTCGAACTAAAACCGTCGAAGAAGACCTGGATGTCGGGCACGCCGGGCTCCGCGAATTTGCTCTCCATGAAGGCCGTCACCTGCGTGAGTCCAGTACTCGACAGAGGCCCACTGCGGCTATATAAGTATTCGTTTACCGAATCCAAGGAAAGAGTCTCGAAGTACGTGTCCTGGATCGACATCTGTGGACAGAGTTCAAAGATGTGATTTTTAGAATCGGAACGAAAGACTTGCGGAGGAAACGATTTTGATTGTTGGACTTACTTTGATTCCAACGGACACGTGATTGTGAAGATTCTGACCAACTCCGGGTAGGTCTTTAATTACGGGTATATTTAGCCTGTGGAGGTCTTGCGCTGGACCAATGCCGGATTGTAAAAGTATCTGGGGCGAACCAATGGCCCCAGCGGAAAGGATCACTTCACGATTGACCTTCAGCTGGAGCTTACCACCCTTGGAATCTATTAACTCAATGCCATTGACGCGTCTTGACCATGCAGATTCTAACAATACCCTCGTCACATGAGCGTTTGTCAGAATTTGCAAATTGGGATTCTTATGTGCAGGCCTTAAGTAGTACCTATAAAAAACGAAAATTCATATTTTTACAACATTCAACGTGGTATGAGATATTTATGTAATATGAAAATCAGGTGCAAGCTTCGCAAGCTTAGAATCCTTTTGATGGTTATCAACAAGTAACACATAATTCACGAAAAATTGGAATACTCCTACGTAAAATACTAATCAGAATATTATAGTGCAATATCGCACAAATGTTTATATTGCAGAATCCAACAAATAAAATCAACAAAAGAAAGATTTCACTTTCCATCAGGACTAACTATTTTCATAAACAATAATAATCGGTTTTCTCTATTACCTGGACGTGGTACCCCTCTGGCCATGTTCAGTGAGCATAGGTGCAATCATGAAGCCAGTATGCTTGTAGTCGCGCATCCCGGAAGTGTCGTATCCGATTTCCTGCGCAGCCTTGATCAGCTCGTCGGCGAATGGGGGCTTGTGACGGAACTCGTCGATGATCAGCGGACCATTAGTGTTCGTTTTTTTGAACTGACCACTCCTTTGCAGCTTCGGGTTAATCGGATTCTCCGCGATTTCGAAGTACTTCTCCAGCTCGGCGTACGACCAGCCGGGGTTGCCCATCTCCGCCCATTGGTTGTAAATTTTGGGATGGCCACGTACGTACATCATGCCGTACATGCCGCCTGTGCCCGAAACCATCTTGCCCCTAGGCCATGCGCATCTGCCTCCACTTTCTGGACAGAAAAGTTTATATTTAGATTCGCCCTTCTTCGCAATTGCGTTAAATAAAATCAAGTCCTGATTAAACTTAAAATCGGTAGATTGAAATAATTTTCTTGTGAAAATCACTGTGAAGCTCTCTGTTGTCGAGGGACAATTTATAAAAGCACTGGAAATTTTTACAAGGCCTTTAATTTTAACCTGAATATTGGACTGTTGTAGGAGAAGCTTTTTAATTTTTACGGAAAGTTTCACCGTAATTATTCTATAAGAAAAATCGCGTAATTTTTTTAACTTTAAAGATTTCAATGTAACTAATTTTAGTTTTCAAACTGAATGTGCTGCTCGCTTGTTGTCGATTATCAATTATGACTGATAAAGACTGATTAGGTTATCGTTCGATTTTACCACACGTTTTGATGAAAATTTAAAATTTCTAATAAACAATTTTACATTCTAAAAATTTTACATTCTACATGTCATGTAAATTGCCCGATATGAATCTATGAATAACAATAGACGCTTGTTCAGAGCCATTGATAGTCGATGTAACTTTCTTTAAAAAAAAGCAGACATTTTTAGCTCGTAACTTTAACAGTTACAAAGAACACGTCTGCGCTCATTTCCCACGCGCTTTCTTATTCACCGAAGAATTAGAATGGACCTTTGGGTCGAAGTCAAAATAGAACCTCCAAGTCCCAGCCTTTTAAATGCATGAATACTGCAGTACGTCTGCTCGCGAGGTATTGGGTCAACGGAGAATAGAGACCCTCGGGGAATAGTCACGCGAGAATCCAGGGGAGGTCGCAGGAGCGATAAATAATTACCGAGACATGCGGTGGGTGCGGGCTTGGTCGGCTCCGTCAAGTAACGCCAGTCAAGCGATGAGTTAATTGCATTGAAAGCAAGTCCCGGAAGGGAAGTGAGCGTCGGCTCATCCGGGCCCGCTTCCACCAGGAGCACCCGCCAGTGCTCGCTCAGCCTCCTGGCTATCACTGGTCCAGCCACACCCGCTCCTACCACGATGTAGTCGAACCTGCGGATTTCGTGTACTTCGTACTTAGCAAATTTTGTTGACTGCAGCTTCTCGAGGGAGATGATTTAGGGACACTTTTATAGTAATACAGTTTTGAGGTAAAACAAGTGTATAGTATAGTACTTTTCGGTACGAGTGCGAGAAAGTGATTTTCAGCCTCGTCTGATATTCGAAAAGGTCATGCACGAAGCTAAAATCACCTTTTCGATGTAGCGAGTGGAAGACACGAAGCTAATTTTCAAGAAGCTTGCGGAAAATCCCACTTTGCTTACGAGGTGTTGAAGAAATTATTGAGACGGTCTGTTTATTTCATTAAAAAATTAATTTTAATTATATATTTTATATTATTTCTGTTACTGATTATATATCCGTCGATAACAAGGATTCTGATAGTATACTTGGCCTAATTATGCTCAAAACGGCGACTGAATCGATGGATGAATTCCATACAAAAAATGAATTTAAATTTTTAATTAAAATTCATTTTTTTAATGCTAAATTCATTGGATCTTAAAAATTTTATAAACTATTAAAAAATGGGTAGTAGTTACACAATTATAGATGCACCTTCTTAAATAGCTAAATTCATTATTTCATTATTTATGGATCTTACAAATTTTCAAAACTGTGAAATAGATGTCACTAGTAAATGCTAGTAAATGCATATCGTCGCTTCCTACGAAGACTGGTAGATTTCAAAAAAAGGCCTTTAAAACCTGATAAATTCGAGGTATCATTCGTATGACACCCTAACTTTATCGGGTTTTGAAAGAGTTTACTTTACTTCAGAGCTTCATAAAAGGGAAATTAAAATAGGCCTTTTTGAAATCTACTAGTCTTCGTAGGAAGCGACGATATAATCACAGTATATCCATTTGTCAATCACTAACATGGCACTATATAAGTAATGACCATTATTAAGTAGTACAAGTGTGTATTTACAACTGCAATAGCACCGAATTACTCAAAAAAGTTATGCTGGGGCGCTGGTCTCGGGAAAAAGAAAAAAAGACAACTTACCACTGCCCATTGGTTATTGTCTCCTTTCTGGCACGCCTGCAAGGATCGGCAATGTCGCATCTCGCCATCATAAGGGACTGCAGCATAGTCATGAAAGACGTGATGCTGCCGCAGGCGACGTTCATGTAGGCTGTGTCCATGAATTTACAGTGGCAACAAGTTTCATACTCCACCGGGCCGACTGTACCGAAAGGATATTTGTAGCCATCATCGCTCTACAAATCACGAATATAAAATTTGTTTAATATTTTTTTTCTATTTTAAAATTGAAGAAAAAAAAATTATTTATAGCACGCCGTGCGGAAAACGCCCGTTTACCGCACGCTAACCTCAATTTGCTTGCGATAAACTGGCGTTTTCGCACGTTGTACTATAAAATATCGTAATATACTATTCGATCAAATTTCATTAATATCCTGTAAGTTTAAAAATGTGAAAATTCTCTTAGAAAATATGAATAGTGACATTTTGCATATTCAATCAGCAGATAACATTTAACATAAAAAATGTTACTATACAAATTTTCCAAGTGAATTTCACATTTTCCGATTCAGTGAGATAGTCCGTGCAGAGTTACCGTAATCACTCATTCAATCAGAGCTTGCAGTGTTAATGTTAACCTCCCGTAAAGTGTGATTATTAACAATTTATTTGAGCGCAGTAAATAGCCATCACTTTTTTACGAAGCAAAAAAAAAAGGAAGTACTAACTGAGCAATCGGTGCACTATAATGATTTCGTAAACAAACAAGGCGCTACCGCTGATAATATACGACCCAACTCTCGCAACAAGTTAACTATTTATCAAAGCAGCTTTCCACGCATCCCATTGTATTTACGGCTCATTCTTCATACTCCGCGGATGCGCGCAGTCATCGTAAAATTCACAACGACCAATTGAATATTTATGCCTGGGTCGACTCCCCCTCAGGCTACCATTTTTTCTTTATCCTCCGCGAGAAGAAAAACTAAGAAAGGTGCACTGATTTTATATCGAGCGGTGCTGATTATCCCTCAAAAATTCAACGGTGAAAAAAAATAAACTATAAACTCTCCGGCGCTTACGCAACAAGTGCACAGCGATCGAGCCTCTCGCTATGGACGCGTTTACTGGTCTCCCGCATTTTTATCAATCCACTCGCAACGAGTATATATAGTCGTTCTGTTCTCCTCCCTCACCTCCCATTATGATATTTCGATGCTGATTCTTTTTTTTTTTATTAGAAGAATATTTTTATTTTGAGTAGATGTTTTGGTCGAAATATAGGCTGGAAAGCACCACCTCTGGTAGGCTAAATTTTGACCCGCATCGACGGAGAAATTCCCAGAGTGAAAATATGTTGAGCTTGTGAAATTTGTTGGCATTGGCGCGGCTGCTGATTTTCAACGATTATCTCTATTCGCGGGCCTTGAAACGCGCGTACCTTTTTGCTTTTTTTGCTCTAATTTCAATTATGTAAGAGGCGGGTGTACGAGTTTTTTAGGACATCAATTTGTTTTCTGGTGTCGACTCGTTTGCGAATAGTTGACGTACAGTGACGTACGGCACGAATTAAAATTCCTTTTGTTGTGGGCGCACTCGCTAAAGCGATTCTGTTAGTTTAGGCCGATACAAAATAACATTGTAAAGTTTCTATCGACTGTGTGTCGTTTTCTTTAATTTAAATCACAGTATATTACACAGTTACGTTTGACTTTAAATTAACTTTAAATTTTAAAGTGGTTTTATGTACGTAGACGCGATTACCAATGGCAAATATTTGCTTTTCGACAAAAGCAGCGTGACTAATTTTCGAAAAATAAGTTTTTTATACAAGGCGCTTACACCTGAAACTATTGAATGAATTATTTACGGACTTGTAGTATTCAAGATACTCTATCATTTCTTTTTTTATTCATGTGTTTAGTGAAACTTGACGCAAACCGCGAAATTTTCATATAAGAGAAAATTGTCATGTGTTACTATATATATTTATATATATATATATATATATATATATATATATG
>JAWWEN010046159.1:0-12070 GCA_035582955.1 Sycophila texana
GTTTACACTTGTTATAGATTAGGGTTCTCGAGAAATAGAGACCACAAAGAGATTAATTTTTGTTCTTATTCCAACAATTTCCATAGGCAAAATTTACTAAATTTTTCGCAAATTTTATTATAAAGTATGGTCATTTTTTTTATAATGGCAGTCTGTATGCACTTTCCCATACAGTATTGTAATTTTTACAAGAAATACAATAATTTTTACTAAATATTTCTCTCAGTGTATGTACGCGAGTGTGAGTGTTCACTCGCGTATAATCGTATGTGCATGTGCGTAGACATGTGTGAGTGTGCGGGTAGGGCGAGACGCGCCTGTAAAAATTTCCCAGACGTGACTCATCGATTTTTTTTTAAACCAGCGCCGCTCTCGAATTTGGCCTTTTTTTTTGAAAATTTATTATCGCTCGGGTTCGGGAGAAAGAGAGACGATTCCGGGTACTCGGGTGACTGTCTGACAAAAAAAATGTTACGTTTATGTTTTCCATTTACGAGTGCACATGCTCTTTTTCCTCTTTCATTATTATTATTTTTTTTTTTTTGTTTTAAAGGGTCAGCATTTTTTGTTTAACACTCTGCTGGAATCGAAATTTTTTTTCAATTAGTCACGCGTTTGTTTTTTACCTCGTATCTTATTTTTCGTGAAACTTTTTAATCCATTGATAAAACAAGGGATACACGCCGAAGAAATAATAAAACTGTTGTTTTTCCCCGGATACACACGCAGACAAATATTCAGCAAGAATTTAGCTGATTACAAACAAGCGCGGACGACTCGATATATATACATATTTTTTTTTAAATTCCTCGAGCAATAAATCGTCATTATCGGTGCGCTCGATAAAATCTCGGCGTTCGCGAGTAATTAACAATAACAGATACAGCAAAGGCCCCGCCGCCTTTTTGCCTCCCGCGGGATACACACAACGTGCAGCGGTAATAAGACCCCGGCGTTAGGTAATGACACGCTTCGAGTGTGCCGCGTAACCGCCGAAACGAAGACAAAAAAAAGAAGTAACTCTTCAAAAAAAAAAAAAAAAAAACGTAGAAGGAAGGAGTAAAAGATTCAGACGCCGCGAGCAGGAGTGCACGCGATGCATTTTTTAACGACCCCGCGAGTAAAGAAAAACGGTCGGTACAGGAGTCGGTAGAACAATACTCGAAAGCGCGCGCATTTCGGCGGGAAGAGAGTGTAGCGCATATATATATATACGCAGGGCTGCGCAGCGGTTACAAGCCGTTCACTTCACTCTTCGTGCGCGCACACATGGCCCCTTCCCGCGGCTGCGGTTCGCCGGCGCAATTAGACGGGGGAGGCATGCGAGCACGTGACACGCGCGGGCGCACGTGTAACGTAAACACGCCGTGGGAGAACCGCGACGCGCATGCGCGCCCCTCGCGTAATGAACCTTTCCTTCCCCTTCGATTTTATTTATTTTTTCTCCGCATTTTTTTTTATTCGAATTTTTATAACTCAAAATGAAGCTCGAGGGGTCGCTCGTTCCCGTTTAATCACGCGCCACTTTTTGTTTGCATAAGTGACTTTGCGATTACTTTTTATTTTTAATGTGATGACTAAACATTGTAGAATCGTGGTAACAAAGTCTGATTGATAAATAAATAAATGTACATTGAATGATTCTTTGAAATGTATAATTAAACTTTTGCATTCTGATTTTTTTAGTAATGTTTTTAAAGATTGCATATTGATGTAGGTGAAACTGAAAATAATTTGACAACAGAATTTTATGGATATTGAAAATCCACCGAGCGATCGAGCCATTTACATGAAGTGTATTTCATACTGTATGAAGTTACAATAATCTTTCTGCATAGTTTTATCAGTAGTTTATTTCAAGATTTTTAAATAAAACGAAATTGTAGAAGAGGGTTTAGAACTGGTGCTAAAACAAAAATAAAGTAGGATATAGTACCGCAGAAAAACATTTAATTTTTAATGCGAATCTGCTCTTTTAAAAATTAAATAAAATTTTAAATATTCAAATTGGAAAAAAATATAGCTTTTTTGTACAGATTTTATTAAAAATTTTTATTAAATTTATATATACGTTGCGTGTTTTATTTTTGAAAATAAATCAGTTCGCCTTGTATTTCGTTAATCGCTTTCTCTGCAATGCAAATACTGTTTACGGGAGTAAAATTTATAAAAATAAAACAAATTTATGCACGAACGAGTAAACGCTTGGACGTCATACAAAAATACATAAAAAAAAATCATGAATTTATTTATATTTACTCTGTAGTTGCATTTCAATTGCGTTGTCAATTTGAAACTCGAAAATATTTCAGTATAAATTAAATTTAAATTGCGATAAAAAAAATGTTTCAAAACAATCATTTTGTATCGATGATTGTTCGATAACGAACCATTATGAAATATAATTTATCGATATTATCTCATTACGTGCCGGCGTAGAAGTGTGTCGGATTCTTGATAAGTTAATTGCTTATCTAAGTAACAAGACTAATCTCGAATTGATCTCTCATTCGAGGCGTCTCACTGTCATCAATTCACACTTCTAGTTAGGTCTTTCGAGCGTTCACTCCTGCTTCGACTCGAGCGGGTAGAGAAAACAACGACCGGCACTTCAAAACCAAGAGGGAGTTTCGCGTTTACGCTTCGATTATTTTTATGCGTGCGATAATTCACTCAAAAGTTTATTTAAAAATTGAAAATCGTATGAATAATTAATGCAAAAAAAGCATAGCAAGTAAAGCATTTAAATATAACAAACGTCGAAGATATTTAAATCTCGCGAATTGTTACCGTGCCACGGCGATGGGGTTGACATAAAAAAGACGACTGTATATATGCAGGCTCTCGAATGCGTATAATTTATCGCGAGGCATAACGTCTGAATTTTAATTAAAATACTTAAATAATTTACGGCCGTCGTAAGTGCGTTTGATACATTAGCTCGTAAAACTCAGCGAATCGAAGAAAAACTCATTTTACCAAGGAAAAGTAAACTTAATGGACTTTTTTTAACGGACCAAAATAAAGCTTGATTACTTTATTGCTCGCTTCCCCTCCTCCCTTCCTCCCTCTAATAAGCAAACATTAAAAGCCGCGTGTTAAAAAGTTTTTTGATATACCAACGAAACTTAGGGTCATCGACACCGGAGTCGTTAACCCCTTGTGGTTTTCCACCTGGTGCCGCGCCAATTTTCGACTCACAGCGTAAATACTAACATTAAATGTAAATGTCAATAATTTACTTAAATACTGACGTAAATGCCGATACTTCGTACGAATATTATTAAAAATACAGCAGAGCATTATTTTCACTGCCTCCAAGCTGCAATTCTATTGCTCAACAGGTATATGCACACACTACTCCTTGTGTTCGCTAAAAAAAAAACGATCCTCTCCCTTAAAAAAAAAAGATGTCAATCCTCCCTTAAAAAAAAACCATTAAGTTTGTTATCTTTTTAATTATTTAAAAGATTATACTAAATGATTTATAAAAATGAATTTGTAACCTAAAAAATCAGAATGCGTAATAAATACTAGGCATGAGAAAAGACCATTGGATTTTGCTACAATATACTTTAAAAATATTCAAAACATCCAGAAGTGATAAAAGTATTTTTTCGGGATACACGAATTGGCAATATACTTTTTCTCGCATTTTGTAACAATAAATTACGGATTATTGTGATTAAAAATCAAACGCTCGCTCCGCGCATTTCAGCCAAGTACATACCCGCATCGGAATGATAATTTGAGAAAAAAATTCGCCTACAAAATACCAACTGTCATCCACGCCTCGGCACACGTTGGCTTATCGTTTTTTGCGAAATCCTTTACATATCGTTTAATGAAATTTCACAAGAAAACTCGAAAGCATCGGCCGATCGTCGGACCGCAACTAACCCTCAATTCGAGCTCGCAGGCATGAAATTTTATTACATGGAGAAAAGAGCGCGCTTATTGCGCGGAAACGGCTACCCATATACGCGTATTTAAATAAGCAGCGCGCGCCTGTGTTTGTGCAAGCATCTCCGCGGGCAATGAAAAAAGAAAGAGAGAGAGAAAAAGAAGGCGCGTTTCTCATTGATGTGAGCGCGCGGCAAGTTTACGTACACGCATTTCTCATTACTTCCATCAGCGTAGCGTAGAGAAAGAGGGGAGAGGGGGCAAAGGGAGAAAGAAGGTAGCCGACGCGGTAAAAGAATTTTCCTCCTGTGGAGGAGTTATAGAGGCAAAGTTTTCGCGCGGCGCGCGATTATATTGTTGCTAATGCAATTTGCGCCGCGGAAGAAACGTCCGCCACGCCAATTACGGAATCGAGCCCGGCGATAGCATCGGCCGAGAGGGGGACCCCTTGCATGTGTCTTTCGACGCTCGCGTGAGAGACGAGAGCGCTGAATTGTTCTTTCCTCTTTCTCTCTCACTCTTGTTTCTTGTTTTTTTTTCTTTCTGGCTTAGTTTAATTTAAACGTACTTTTTATTCGTTTTATTTATATTTATTTTACTGTTATTTTATTTTATTTTATTATTATTTCTTTTTACCTTTCAACTTGTCTCGAGTGTGTACGGTGTAGTTTCCTTATATTTTGTTGTCTTAATTTCTTGAAATTGTTGGTTTATCGAGCGCGTTATCGGCTGGAAAAGTTTATGATAATGTTTTTTTTTATGTTTTGCAGTCGAAACATTTTCAAAATTTATCCTATACGTTAGACCTAGTAATAACAGTGTTGTGTTATTTGACGCGCCGATAAGAGAAAAGTATTTTACAATATTTCACAATATTGATAAGACTTTGCAAAAACATTTCGCAGTATTATCATTTTTTGTCTTCAATTGTGTACTTCTTCGAAACTTTTTGTAAATTATTATATTTCAAATATTTATATAATTCTTGTGGAATCTTTTGACGCTACAATCGTAAAACGTCGATTTTAACCAAATAGATTAAACTAAAATACTAATAATTCAACTACTAATACTAATTCACTACTAATACTACTACTAATTCAATATAATATACACAGAGAAATTTTTAGAAAAAATTACAATACGTATAGTAAACCGAGCCATTGACCGGCCAAATGAAAAAAATTACCAGATGGTGAGCAAAAATTACTATAGTTAAAACATTTAAATTAACACTTAAAATTACAATACTGTATAGTAAAAATTAGTTAATGTTTAGTAATTTTTGGCTATTCTGTGAACCACTTTCAAGTTGTATCGTAATCTTTGCTAGATTATCGCAATTTTTTCTATAAAATTTCTCTCAGTGTAGAATCCCTTCAGCCGTAAAATTATACCAGCGCGATAGGCTGTTCCACCGATAATCACACGCAACAAAAATCATTTTCAAAACTCGTCGAAAAAACATCTATTTATAAATAAAGCAGATGCGTCGTCCGTTTTTTTTTCCGTACGCTAAAAATCCGATAACCTCGGCAAGAATAAAAAAACAAGCGGCGCATCTATTTTATCAAAAAAAAAGCTGCCCAACCGTACTCTCCTTCCCCCCTCCCAAAAAAAAAAAAAAAAAAAAATCCCCCGTGCGATTGTAGCCGGGCGGGTATCGCACGAGGGGGGCTCTCGCCGGCCGGCGAAATAAAATTCGCCGGGCGCGCGCGAGTGAGTCACGTGCGTTGCAAAAATGGACTGAGGGGGAGGGGATGGGTGAGATCTTTGCACGACGGCCGGCTTTTTGATACTACACGCCCGGCCGATTTTTCGCCGTCTCTCTCGCCTCCTGGCACTTTCTCGCTTTCGCTTTCATCTCTCGCTCCGCCGACCCCTCTGTCTCTTTCCTTCCTTTGTGCAGCGTCGCCGAGGCTCGAGGCCTTTGTCCCCCGCGCGCGCTTCTCTTTTCGCTTCCCAAAATTGAATCGAGTGTCATTAGGCCTCGTTCGAGTTTTATTCAGCGGCCGCCCCCGTCTCCTCTCATCTGGCTCTGTAATTTTGATTATTGGAGCTTAACTCGCAAATTTGGCCCCCACCCCTCGATATACCCACTACTACCACCGCCTCCTGCTTGCAAGCGAGTTTCTTTCTTCGGGATCGTTGTCTTCTCTATCTCGCTGGGGCTTTTTTGTCGCTCTCACTGTTTACGAGCGTGCGCCTTTGAAAAGCGGCCCCGCGACAATGCCGCCGCGCACATATTTAATATCGAGAGCAGCACAATGAAATCGCACGCTGAGAGTATCTGATGAAGCGAAAAGGACTTATACTCGCTTTTCCATTTCAGCTATACGTAGAAAAAATTTGCATTGAAAATTGCTACAGTACATTTACTAAAGCAATAGGACAAAATCGTAAAATATAAAAGAAAATTACTATAGTGGTTAAATAAATTTTTAATTATTTAAATTAAATTTTACTACAGTTATATATTAAATTCTTCTAAAGTTATATTAAATTTTACTACATTTATAGTAATATTTGCTAGTAATTATAGCAATTTTTATTTTTTGATTTTCGAGTTTGTCCTTGCTTTAGAAAAGACTGTATAATATGTAGAGAAAACTCAAACTCGTGTGACAAAGTAGTTAAGATGAAAAGCGAACTCGAATGATCACGTCGAACCACGTTTTATTTAATTAACATTTTATTTGCCAACGTCTCGGTGCTGGTATGAGCACCAGCTTCAGGGCTTTATAGTAATTGTTAACGTAATACTTTTCTGCGTGCATGACTCCAATATTATCGCACATTATTTTAATGCAAATAAAAGAAAATTTTTCCACAAATTTATGCAATATTTTGTTTTTTTTTACATTTTTGCATTTAATTACCGAAATTCATTGGAGGCGTTTAATCAAATATTAGATCAATCGGTATTTATTCGATAAAAAAGAATGTTATTACATAAATGCTTTAAGCAATAAATAATACTACCAAAAATAGCATATTAAATTTTTGCAAATTAAATAAAATACGAAAAAGTAATTCCATGAATAATTCCACGCAGTGATAGTGATGCCTGCAAATTTAATTCCAGGAAGGTTCGACTTTCATTTTACTCTTTTAAATAGCAATTGAAAAATAAATAATATAAAAATATTTACCGTCTATGAAAAAAATTGTAACGCACGCGGTGAACTGGTGAGGTTTTTCGCTGAAAAAGTTAATATTTCATCGGGCTCTGCTTTAAAATAAAAAAAAAATAAAAGTATATAGATCGAAAACGTTTAGTGCCCTTATAAAATTTATACTCCAATTTACATTCGTCTCGGTTGCGCCCCGTTCCTCTTTGCGAAACTTCGTATTATTCAAAATGTCCGTGTGTCTGCGAGTTCTTTGTTTCTCCGCATCCTTTTCTCTTCGAACCCCCACTACCCGCATCCCCTTCTGCCCCTGTCGTATTCTATTTTATTCTCCTTCCCCTTGACCATCCGCGGCTGTGTCTCTCTCTCTCGCTCCCTCCCCCACGCTTTTTTCAACTCTCATTATATCTATTTCTCTCCTGCACCCTCGTCACTCCCCTCGATTCGAAAAAAAAAATTGGTTTCCTCTTTGCCTTTGAATCGAAGACCTTTCCCGTACATTTTGGTTACTTCGCGGGAGTCCGGCGCGCCCCTTACCCTTTTGCGGTTACAATTTTAAAATTTTTTACTGCTTTTATCTGCCTTCATACAGTCGTACGGATATTTTTTTTTTTTTTTTTTTGCAGGCTCGTTTCTTTCTTTTTTTTATGACCGAATGCGAGTAAGGGGTATGGACTTTTTTTGTAATGCTGGATTAAAAACTAAAAAATTTAACGGGAGCGTCCTCAATTTGCTCGCGAAAATAAATACAAAAGGCGTAGTTTAAAAAAGAATTACGCGTTCACTTTATTAAACCATTAAAATATACGTTCGAGAGATAACAAAATGTTTCTTATGAATGAATATAATAAAGCAAAACTTTAAAACCACACTTTTATTTATTTATCAGTGTCACGCAGATCTGGAAATTCAATCTTATCTCCGTTCCTCATCCACACTGCGAACTTCTCGCTGATGAGAGACAATAAAAATTATATATATTTATACAAAAAAATAAATTTTTCATTATTGCAGTAACGATCGCGATGCTCGGCGGTGCATAAAAGAAACTTTATCATGCCCGGGGCATTTAAATCTATTGTAAATAATAATAACTGAAATATAATTAATAAAATAAATAACGAGGCGAAACAATAAGACATTCTTCACAAAGAGGGGCCCCCCTCGCCCTTATCTCTGAACTAAATCTTGCAGAACGCGCGCGCGCTATTTTTTTTTCTCAATCCACACATTCTACTCGCTCCGATCGGATCTTATCTTTCGGTAGCGATCGGACTCTCCCCGTAATTCGCGCTTTATGCCTCAGAAATTCATTTGGAAAACTCACCGGGAAAAATTTTGAAGCCTATCGCAAATATTTATATATACATATATACGACCGACATCTCCCCGCGGCTTAACGATCATTTCTCGGAATCGGCTGGAGTCTTTATCAAAGCGATAAAAAAAAAAAAAAAAAAAAAAAAAGTGGAAGAAAAAATAAAAAGCAGGTCGAGAGACCGAGAGCGGACCGACGGGTTTCGAAAAATTCCGCGGCGAGAAAAGGAGGCCTAGGCGTAGGGCACGCGAAAAAGGAGAGCGAATAAGAGAAAAAAGGGAAGGAGCGAGTAGAAGGAGCGGACGAGGCAAAAGGGGCAAACTTCCGTTGAATTATTTATGGTTCTATGTATGCAAGCCGGCGATAGATCGTTTATCGCTCTGCCCCCCTCCCTCCCCCCGGCGCTGCAGCCGGCCCTTTTTCGCGCAAATAATCCATTCTCCGCGCGCTTTTTTTCGCGGCTCGGCTCCTTTTATCGCAATCATTTGCCGTTCCTTTGTGCCCGGCCTCTCTGTCTGTTTCTCTCTCTCACTCTCTCTCGATCGATAAGCCCCGCTCTCTCTCTCTCTCTCTCACTCTCTTTTCCCGCGACAATCTCCGTCGAAAAGTCGCGTTTAGGCATTTATATTTTTCGACGCTTCGAGCTTTTTTTTGCGTTGTTTCGCGCGTGCTGGGGATCGACTGGACGAATTTTCGTATCGACCGATTGCCCGAAATGGGTCGTGCGGTGAATTTTATTTTTGTTTCGGGTTCGTTCTCTTTTTCTCTCTCTTTTGACGTCGCCTGTTCGATTTTTTTCGTAAATCGCGTGGCCACCGCGCCACTTTTATTGCGAGCATCCGGGCTATGGGCATTTTTTTTTCTACGCGCGCCTCTTTTTTGAGTGAGTGTGACCCCATTTTTTTTTTTTTTTTTTTTGCGCCGCTGCCGTTGTAAATAGCCAAGTTGCGATTCGCGCGATCGTATTTGTGCAAAAGACGCGTATTTGCACGCGGAATTTTAGCCGGGCGTGCTGGTGCGCAGGAAGCGGACCAAATCGGCAGGGGGAATAAAAATTTTTGATGGCTCGAATGCTTTTTGCAACTGCGGTACATATTGACTAGTCTTTTTTGTCTTCCTTTTTTGAGAAAAGTGAAGTTGAGCAAATGACGTTTAATTGTTACAATGGCGATTTTATTGAATGTGTAGAAAAATTTATGTGTATAACATTCAAGTTGATTTTCTAGGTTCTTACTGGGAAATAATATATTTTTAAGAACAATTAATTCATCGATTTAATTTAATTCTTTATACCAATATTCGGATTTAATATTCTGTTACATTTTCTAAGATTAAAAATTCAAGTGATTTATCGGAAATACATTGTCTATAATATATTTATGATTTCTAGCACTTATTTGCTTAACAAAAGTGCATTCAAAAAAGGTGTGTAAATTTTAAAATAATTTTCATAAAAGAAAAATATCTGCATTTTTGCTAGATACTCGAACGATTTGCGTTCAAAATTTAGCTTTAAATAGAACTTATGATCTCGTTCTATTTTTGTTTGTAGAAGTTCGATCAGTGTGAATAAAGCGTTTCGGTCCAATGACACTTTTTCGAATGTCTCAAGAATAGCTCGAATTTCATGACTTTATCTTTAATCATGTGTCAATTTAATTAATATTGAATAAAGTAAAAAACGTCACAATATAGCAGAAAATACTTCATGAAGCTTTTATTCTATACGGAATAATCTAAAGAATTACTTGTTCATTCTGGATTTAGAATATTAAAAGACTAAAAATGTGGACAAAAAGACCATTTGAAAGAAAATATTCTACTTTTTACTGGTTTACCGACACTTGTACTAATATTTGTATCACTCGTCACTCTAATTTTTTATCAAAAGTTTTATGTATTAATTACACTGAGGATTTTCTCGTTCAATGGCGATAAAGCTCTCTGCAAATAATTTACTTGAACAAATTTAATTGTGGAAGGGATTTGCGTAATATTCATTCTAAAAGATCCCCATAGCCATGGCATTGACGTTTTATTTTCCTTAATTTGCGATTTAGTTTTTATTAATTATTTTTTTCGTTCTATAAAAATTTTCACGCAGGACTACATTTACGATTCATTATATAATTTTTATAAGCACGAGCTACATCCAAACAAAATTCTCACTAAGTAAAACTTTTCCGTAAATTTTTCCGTAAATTTTTCCGTAAATTTTGCTTAATGATACAGTGACTCAGTCAAAATGCATCAACCATTTCACACCGTCCTTGACTACATAAAACTAATTTTTCCCACGTCCAGGTATATTCTCACTTGGCGAAACGCAAACGCTTCGGTCGGCCGCGATTAAAAAAGTTCGAAAACCACACCAACACCGCTAAAAGCTTATCACACAATGCGAGCTTCGCCGCACAATGCGCACATATTTTCCGCCGGCGCAAAATCGAACTCGATCCCCCCCTCAACCACCACCTTTTTTTTCCTCGCGAAACAAAATACCAGACGCATAAATATATAAATCGCAGGTGAAATTTCGCGTCATATATCCCCGAGCGACGCTCCGCATTTCGGCGCTTTATCCTCAAGCACGAAAACAAAGCTCCGCGGTGTGTGTGCTCTTGCGAGCGCGCGCTTAATATTTCGCGTCGCGCACGCCAAAATTCATTTTAAAACGCGCGCCGAGCCCCGCCTCCGAAAGTATTTAAATCGAAATAAACCCTGGCGCGCGCAGTTATTTTGCATTTTAAATGTTAATACTGTCTCGAAAATTAATTAAACAAAATCGCGCCTGATATAATGGGAAATTCGTCGCCGTGCGACAGCGCAGAGTCCAGAGTCCACGCTCTCTTGGTTTTTAATTCCCGTTTCATCCTTTATTATTATTATTATTTTTTTTTTTTGGGTGGGGAGGCAAAGGAAGGGAAAGATTAATTATAATAATAAAGAGCTGACGATGATAAAAATTGCAAGGAACGCAATTCTCGTAATGAAGATTAAAAAAAAGGGAACAAATACAGGTTTGACGGCGGTAATACTCCAGGCGCTTACTATGCTCCGAAGAAAATTAATGTTTTGCGCGCGAAAACTCCTCATCCGGTGGTTCTTCTTTTTTGTTCGGTCTAAACTTCCAAGTGGACTCGAATAGTGTCATGTTCCCCGACAGAATACGCGACGACCTACGAATGGATCCGGATATTTGATATTAATACCGCTTCAAAAATTTTTGTTACCTGTAAACCCTCCTTGCCGAGTTTGGAAGTGGATTTTAGAGGAAATTTCCCTGTAGAATAATTAATAATGAAAAACAAACGCGACAAAATCGACCGTCCGTTTTAATAACAGTTGCGATCGATTTGCAGTAATTAAGCGGATGATTTAAAAATTTTTTCCCCGGCAAGTAAGGAAGGGAGATTAGAAAAGTAAATATAAAGTTATTACGAATATGTAAGCTTTAAATTGTAATTATTTTATAAATGTATAGGAGTTTCGCTTTCGCAATTAAGATTCGATCTTTTTTTTTCTTCCCCATGGCGAGGTTATTATTGAGGATGGATTGCATTTAAACAACTCATATCCTTGTTAATTTTCCGTGTTCCTTTGTAATAAGAATGAAAATACAGCTATAAACAACCTGTTTTGTAATAGTATATTTCGATACAAGTGCGTAAAAGTTGATTCTCGCAAGTGGGTGAGTTTATCGCCCGAGCGAAGCGAG
>JAWWEN010046200.1:0-12064 GCA_035582955.1 Sycophila texana
CAAAAATACATAAGAATGACCACTTTTTATCCGTGGACATATTAGGGCCCACGGGAAGGTACCCTGCCCCCCGACTATATACGTATTATATATAAGGCCGGTCGAGGGAAGGGGGAGGGCAAAAATGCGTTCGGGTGGGAATTTTAGGAGAATTTACCGATCGCTTCGTTATAAAAGCTGCGGGTTGAATAAACTCGGTCGCCGATTTAATGTTTGCCCTCGTGCGTTTTAATTGTATGCTGTCTGCCGGTCTCGGCTTGACGTGTATTTTCTTTTCCCTTTTTTTCTTTTTGTTTTAGCGTACTATGTTGTGTATTATTTTTTTATTATTATTAAAAGTTGTGTATTGTTATACGAGGTGTATATACGAAGGTGGGACAATCGGTGTTTTGCTGACTTATTATCAAATCGATGGTGCATGACAAAAAATAATATGGATAATCCACTAATTTAGTGGATCCTGTGGATATGAAATACTTATTGAAAAATAATTGACGGGTATTTTTTTTTGTTTTGTTTTTAATTTAATGATTATTATAAGAAGAACAACGCACTTGTAAAATTCGTGTGATATGAGTATACTATGTCACTGAAATTTTCATACTATCTTTATCTTTTTTACGTTATTTTATATTCAAAGATTATAAATTTATCCTCTTGTAAATACTATAATTTATAATAAAAAATCTATTCTATTCTATTCTAATATATTTTTTTATATAAAAGTGTGTTTTTAGAATGTGTTTAAACAAATTATTAGAAAATGTATATGTACGTGAGCTCAGCTTGAAATTATCGATCATTTTAATATTTTATAATTAAACTGTAGATTCAATTAAATAAAATTTTTTGTAATTCAATAATTAAATGCCGTAATACTTTCAAAAAATTGTGATGACAGAAGTTTATGAGAATAGTAAGTATATACTACATACATTTCAAGTTATTTCATTAAGTAGATTCTGAGAAAAAATATTTATTATTATTTCTTTATTATTACCTGTAGGGACAATAATTTAATTTGTAGGAAGCTATACAGCGGATTTTTTTTAATACCTTGAAGAATGAAACAGACATTTTTTGCCTATTAAAAGAAAAAGATGAAGCTTATGTTTCTTTCCAATTTAATGATTTAACGTGCACGAATTTTCTAATAATAATTACCTCGAGCGAGTCTATATAGTAGTTATACATTAATAAATAATCAATGGAGTTATTGACGGAGATTGTATTCTCGGTTAATTATAACCGCATTCGAAATCAAGATACAAGCCGGGAGAAAAAACATATTATCCACCAGATTATCAAGGCGAGCTCAGGAGTGTAATTTTCCCTCTGACATCTAATGGCCATTACGAAACTAAGGAAAAAAGAAAAAAAAAACTGCGTCGCGGCATTTTCCATTCTCCCATTCGAAACGCGATAATGGCGATTACTTTGAAAGCGCGACTGCTCCGATACCCAATTCAACGCATACGTATATATATAAAAGCAATAGAAATCATGAATGTATTAAAATACAGCAGTTTTTCTGTTGAAATAAAAATTAGTATAATTAAATTAATCGATCGGTAGAAATTTTCATCAGATATAATTAATCCATCTTATCAACGCATAATTATTTATATAAAATTTATATTTACTAAGAATTAAGAGACATATTTAACTGTTTGAAACGAAAGATAAAAGTCATGCTTATCACAAGATTTAAAAATTGTTTAAAATACTGTTGATTGATATAAAACATCTGGCATTTAAATCCTACTCGAATTTCGAGCCTCCCCGTTAAAAACGACACGGAATCGAATCAGCGGAGTCGAGTTATTTCCACGCTCGGCGATAAAAAAGAAAAAAGGACGATAGCGATTCTCGATCTTATGTAACTATCGTCGCTCGGCTTGGCGTTGCGCGCAAGTCGAGCGGCTGTATATACGTTGTAGCAGCCACTCGAAAGAAATCCGCGCTTACCTTACACACGGTGTGTAATAATAGCAGTGCCCGAGGTCCTCTTCTCGTGTCGTCGTCGCTGGCAGGTGGTTTTTCTGATGCGCGAGACGAAAGTACCAGTGACTCGGCGGATTTTTAAATATTGTACTTGTCAAAATGTAAAAGCATTTTTTTTTCGTTCTTGGCCGATAAAAAACTATTGTTAATAGTCAAGTCCACTATTGCGTTGAGTATTTTTATTTTAACAGGAATAAATCGGTAATAATCAAGTTTTAATCCATAGCGATGTATGATAAATGTGCAAAAATTTTACTAATATTTTGAAATAGTGTCACTATTATAAAATTTTCAGTAAAACAGTCAGTTTATTTTTATGCAGATACTATTTATCTATTTATTTATATCCATTTAAAAATTATACGGGCAAAAGGCATTTTTATAAAAAAAAGTTCACAAAATTAGAAATAAAGTCGGAGCATGCAAAGCATCTATGTAATATTATTTATAAACTAAATTTAATTATTAAAAAATGTACAACTCCAAATAATTAAGCTATTATTTGCTTTTTGTTATATTTTAGATTTGGAATTAATATAACTAAAATTTATTATGAAGAGAATTTTAAATAAGTTTTAAATCTGTTTATCGTTGAATATATTGTTTTAATTTTTTCCATATAATATAATAGAACGGAAATCCTTAGACTGTAATTCAAAATGCGATATTCAAAATTGTTCACAATATCTGAACAATTTAACTAATTATTAAGAAGTTTAAACAAAATTATTTAAAAATGTGATTAGGACCTTCAGTTCGCCACTTTTAATTAATTGCATTGGAAACTTTAACTTTGCGCTTATATTTTGCATTATTTTATTGTAAAAGGATTTATGCCCGTATAATGTTAATAAATAAATGGGTACGTAAATAAATAAATAACATAAACTGATGATAAGCGCACATCTATATTTTACAATTTATATTGAAAAATATATATTGAAATCTGCACTAGATGACATATAGAGAGACTAAATAAAGTAAAGTAGATATCAATTGCCAGAAAATTAATTAACAAAAGAGAAAGTTAAAATAAAAAATCGTTTACACACATAAAATCGTATCTATCTAAATATGAAAGAGTGAAATTCAATGTGAAAGGGTGAATATTCACTTATTCATAACGTTATAAGTCGCTCACTCTTCCGCAATAAGTGGACGACTTACAACGTCAAAGTGTGCATTTTCACTCTTTCACATTCAGAGATATATATATATATAAAAAAAATAAATAAATAATGAAAGCAGATACAAAGATGCAAGATTCGCCGGGAGAGCGTTTGCATGCAGCCAGTACTGTCACCTACCGGTGCGCCGCGATTCCCACTGGCACTTTCGCGTCGCGGCGGAAAAGTCAGCCGCGAGTTTTCCGCGGCGCACGAGCTGGCCTCTAGTCGCGCGCGCGCCTGTACAATCCTCATGTGCCCATGGTCTGGTCGCCGCCGTGGAGAGGCTCATGCGTGTGCATATATATATGCATATACGAGCTCGCGGTCCTCCAGCGGCGTGCGGCTCCATGTCGGGTGGTTGGTCGGTGCCGGGCACACGAGAACCGTTCCACTAAGTAACCGACTCATAACTGGCCGGGAGGGCCGCTCGGCGCCGCGGAAGCCTTCCCGCATGGCGGAGCGCGCTCGCGCACGGACGCACACTTTCGCGAGCCAACGGTTCTGCGCAATCGCTCGCGCGCGCGGGGCCTCGCTTGGGCTTTATACTATACTACTCGGGCTGTGTGTTATGAGGCGGCCCGGCTTGGCTCCCCCGCTTGGTGCCTCTCGCGCTTGTATTATAACCATCGCTGACCGAGTAACCGGTGCCCGCCTAACGGCCGGCTGCATCCTCGATGAGAATGAACTCCTGTTGCATTTTTTTCTTTAGGTACTTGAATTTTTTTCTTTTTTTTTTTTAAGAATGCGGGTGATTTTTTTGTGTATTTGTGAGTTGAGGGGATTCGCCGCCGTTAAGAAGGCGGATAAAAAATTCATTTGCGGGAAAGAAGAATACGAAAATGTATAAAATTTGTGATAAATAGAATGTAGAAAGAGGTCTTTGAACTTTGAAATGGGGATAATTGTATTTTATATATCAAGGAATGCTTATATAAGATGGATATAGAGAGTTCTCCCTCGATTGATTTTATGATGAATTTTATATATTTTTATAGTATTTATATAGTATATTAATATTAAATTGTACACTATTTAGTAATCTTATTTTTTTTTAATGATTTTTTATTGGCTTTTTTAATTGTGGATTCTGTGAATGTTATTTATTAATTTATTTGTGGCTATAATAAAATAGATTCGATCTGCGCCAAAATTAGACGGTGTATAGTATACTTTTATTTATTATGCATACTGAAGTTTAAAAAGCAAAATCGTCACCTCTAAACAATAAAAGTTATGCGTAGGATAAAATAAAAAAGGTTTAAAGTAAAAGAATAAAAATCGAAATACTAATAACAATTAATGAAGTTCGTAATTTTTAGATTAACTGATTTAATTAATAAAAATAAGCATACAACATATTTAATAAAACAAAATTAACGATTATGTGTACCAAATTGTAATTAATAATAAGAAAATTAAACATTCTCTTTCTGTAATAATCTCGTGCAATTATTGCATAGAATTTCCATGTCATTTTATTTAAATAATATATAATAAGCAAAAAATCTTTACTTTTTTTTACTAATCGAACTTACATTTTCATTTTATAAACTGCAGATAAAATCAATATAAAAATTATTTAATACCGTGCAGTGATTAAAGATAAAATAATAAAAGAAACTTTATACAGTTATATATAGAGATAAGTGCTCCTATATATGTACGTATATTATTTCTATAGAAACTATCATTACTGTGAAGTAGAATGCTCTTAAAAGGTTATTTATATGACGCTTGACGATAATGAAAATACTCTGTTCAATACTTCGAGAATGTTAAAAAATATATCGACAGATTTAAAGTCGAGTGTTTATTATTAGAACGCACATGTAAACCAAAAATAACACAGTAAAAGTTTATTACCTTTTTTTTCAGCTACTAAAATAAATTACTCGAAATTTGTGCCTGTATTATTTTTAAAATTTTTATTTGATTAAGTGATAGTTTTTCAAATGAAAACTTAATTTTACCAGCTTATCTTACATTTTATTTCGTTTTTACGTTGTCAGTCGCTTTGAATTTCAATAACCAAGACAGATACCACTATTTCAAAATGCAGTAAAGTAAATTTAAAAGATAATTCAGGAAAACGTCATCCGGTCTGAAAAAAACGTGCATTATTTAGAGTTTAAAAGTACCTTCCTTTATCAAAGCGCTCGTAAGAAATAATCATCGCAGTATTTTCCGTTAAACGAATGAAAAGTGCGAGGCCGACACGCGAGACTGCAGCCGCATGCAGAAGTATCTTGGGGAGTACAGGCCAACAGGCCGCAAAAGTGCCATAAAGCCACGATGCGGTCGAGTCGCAGGGGAACGCGGAACGCGCTGCACGAGTTATCCGTGCCAGACGCGGAGAATTCGCCCCCTATTATGCGGAAAATCGTCGCAACCTCTTGAATTTCCCCCATATTGCGTGTAAATCGCGCGCATGCGGCATTTAGGAAACTCGGTCGCTCGTCTATTGCTCAGACCTTCCAATATTATCGCGAAACTGCGATGCTATTCAAGTGGCGTATGTGCGAGTCTGTTAATCGATTTTCGTTGAGAACACAGTTTTTTTTTTGTACTTTTCTAAGATTGTGAAAACTCAACATTTGTGGATGAATCATGTGTATAATCTCTGGTGCAGAGGAATGCATCAGGGAAACTTTAAATTTTGGCGTTATTTAAAAAAAAAAAAGATCATTTGTTAAACAATCAAATTCATTCTTCATCACATAATTGGCATCTTTTTTATCGGCTTTACACTTAAGGCTGTACACTTAAAATAAAAATATGATAGTATTTTTAAATAAAAATATGAAATCATAAATGAAAAAAAAAAATAAATAAATTTTGAATTTTGGCGCCTTTTAATCGAAGATTTAGTCTTCAATGAATCGTATCTTTTTTTATACTTTACAACGTCCCGACACGTTTTTTTTTTGTTTAAAAAGATAATTCATTAATGAATTGAAAATGATTCCTTTTATTTTATCGTCTTTCGGAAGAAGCTATTTATACACAAGTTTCATAAATAACCCGCGGGTAGCCTTCTTCATTGGACATTACCTGAAGAACGCTTCATTTTTATTAGACAAATAATTTATGATTACGCATCGCGAGCGAAGCGTCACTTTATTTTCTCTACATTACCGTTTTTCAGAATCGTAACTCATCCGGAGGTGATTTTACTGCCACTATTTTATTTCTATGAAGTCTTCCCACTATTATGCGCCGCCCCTATTGTCGAGTATATCCGAAGTTGCGTGCTCGACAAAGAAAGGCTTGTACATCGCGTGACGGTCTCTCTTTTTTTCTTATTTTTAAAATTTATATTTGAACTGTAAGTCAAATATTTGCCGATACGTGAACGTGAACTCTGTTAGCATCTGCGCCGACGAGGCACAGGATTTAGTCTAACGCTCGTGCGAATTAATGCGACAAGCGTTTTATCTATCTAACGCTGTACAACGTACCGAGGTTTACATACCGAATAATAATTTTCTATTTTAAATGTTATGGGTTTCAAAATTCACTTCAATAAATAGTTATAATGTACAGAAATTTAGGCTGATTTTTTAATTTTCAACGAAGACAAAATTAAATCTGAAAATGTGAAATTAATTTAGAAAAATGTGAATATATGGAGATATATGCATAATATACTATTTGAAAAGTTGTTATCTGAATCAATATATTAACGACTTTTCATATGCAATATGCCACTACTGCTTTTTTTAATTGAATTTTACGCATTCAATTTTACGATTGATCGGATGTAGGAAAAATGGAAAAATTATTTTTCTATTACAGATACTTATGAAAGTAAAATTCACTTGCTTTTTTTATAGCTACATACAAATTCACCGTGTGATTTGTAAAATTTTTATTCTATTCTTTGAATGAAGTAATATATTAAAATTAAAAATATCAAATGCAATCGAGTCATTCATATCACATACGTATGAGAAAAATATTAAAATAATAAATCACCAGTAATCGATAGTGAAATTAAATGAGCTTAATTACCGCATTCGTGAGATAAAAGTCACTCAAACGAATACACCATAATTACTTTATCAAAGAGAAATTCATCCTGTATCCTTTCCTCTAAAAACCTGATTAATTACCAACGTATCAATTCACTCCTCGACGAGCCAGGCCTATTGTACCCATGCACTCGATCCGACCGCAATTTCCAACACAGGGGGCATCAAATTGACGGCTCACATCACATTCACCGTATAGAAGTATAAAAATTAACAACTATGGACATGAAAGTAAGTACTTTTAAAGCGGTTTCAACTATACTAAAAAAACTACTGATGAACTATTTGACTTCAATATTAAATTGGCAACTAAGAGTGACATACCTAATCGTTATTATATGTGTACAGTCTGTAAGTTGTTAATTTACCCTCTAAATTTAATCCAGTGAGATTTGACTGTTTTACAGTCAAAAGTATGTCACTGTTTTATAACTCGTGAGTAGATCTGGATCAGATCCCATCTAAAAAGTCTTTCTAAAAGTTGTTAAAATAACTTTTTAACAAAATTGTTAAAATCGCATTTTTCGATACAACAACACGATTTACGCATTGGCTGATTTTGAGCAAGCATGCACAAAGTCGTATCTTTGCGCACATGAGGCTAAAATCACCTCGCTCGAGATTTTTCGAATCGTATTTTTCGATACGACGTGCGCGAAGCAAGATTTTGCGTAAATGAATGCAGAGATGCGTGCGCAAAGTCGTATCTTTGCGCACATGCGGCTAAAATCACCTCGCTCGAGATTTTTCGAATCGTATTTTTCGATACGACGTGCGCGAAGCAAGATTTTGCGCAAATAAATGGAGAGATGCGTGCGCAAAGTCGTGCTTTGCGCACGACATATCGAGATAGTACATTTCAGTAGTATATTATTTTCGTAAGGGAATAGGGGATAGGTGCACGTGTCGCTAAGGAAAAAGCGCCTCGATCCGCGTCGAAGCCCCGCAAGAGACACGAACCGCCGTGGGGAGGGGCTCGCTCTTTCCCGCATGGCTTTCTACGGGCGTGCGCGATGAATTTGCAAATCGGCGCGCACGCACACACCGCGAGGCCGGCCAGGCATTGTGTCAAGTTCAGGGCCGCGGAGAACCAGTCTGACTCACGCACACGCGTCCCTTTCTTCCTCCTCTTCGTTCGTCGTCGTCGATGCTCCTTCGCCTCCCGGCTGTCTCCGTTCGCCTGCATCGCCGTGCATTTTCGCCAATGCGGTGGGACTGTATACATATACAAATATAGGTATACCGAGCCAAGGCCTCCCGGAGCTTTATCGGGGCTCCGGGGACATAGATTTTGCGGCTCGGATGTTCTGTCCGTTGAGGTATCTCTACGTGAATTTTCAGCTTTTATTGGAATGCTTTTGTTCCTTTTATTGTGAGGGGTAAGGTGGATGCTCTTCGGGATACTTGAGTGGAAAGGGGAAGTTTTCGAGTCGAGGAGCTGAGATCGAATTCGATTTGTCAGATGAAACGTACTATTAGGAAATTAATAAGTTTGTCGATATCTGCTGAGATTTTTTTTTGTTGAAAATGATATCGGCGATGAGATTGAATTTAAGGAAAAAAGTCGGAGTAAGCATTTTGCGTTATAACTTTATTATTCGTCGTTGAACATGCTGCGATGAAAAAACGAGGATTACGTTTTTACTGGTTTTTCAGGATTTATTTCACGACTGATTTTGGTTGCAGGAAATAAAAATTAAATGCGGGAGATTCTTTTTTTTTTTATTTATTTTTTATTTTTAATATGGTCTGCACGATAGCGTCGAATTTCCGCATAGCAGCGAGCTTTCGAGCGGAAACTGTTTGTTTTTTTTTTTTTTTTATCGCGCACATATTTTTAACGAATCAAATAAACTCGTAACTGTACAGTCGGCCAAACACTTTTCCGGTTTATAACAATTTTTCAACTATAACAGTAATAGTCGCAGGTACGCCATATTTTTACTTTTATTTTACGTTTTATATTAAGAATAAAATATAGATAGGAAATTAAATTATGTATCAAATTGTATAAATGAGTACGTTTCTTTAAAAAAATAAATCATTACACTATTGTTGAAAAAAAAAAAAAGGAAATTGTAATAGCCCCGAGAGACTAGCCTAGAAAAATACGAGAAATTCATTCCGAAACTTGTATAATCATCATAAAACAAAAACGTACTTATTAATAAAACCGAAAATGGATTATTCTTACATCATTGTAAAAAAAAAGAAAAAAAAGTGAGATCTAATTCATTGAAGTCCATTCAGTAGATATTAAGACCTACGCGCGTAAATACGTACGGACACGCACAAATACATCCATAAAAACATTTTACAAAAAGAAACATTAGTCCAGAAAATTTTTAACGTATTTTTGGAACAACATTTTTTTTTCGTATACTTCAAAAAGTCATTTATGAAGCAATTGTTATCTTACATATCTTAAATTTTTAATAACTTGATTTATATCAATATCTTCAACTGTTCATTCAAATATATTATTTTTAGCTTATTATCTACGAGAATATTGTTTAAAAAAAAGTCGTCTGTAACTTTATTGAAAAGGAGGGTAGATATTTAAAAAGTATTATCAGTCAATTGCTATTTATTCAACGTCAGACTATGTGATAGACGTTTAAATTTCGATCTTTCGTGTCAGCCGGCTAATTAATACATTGGTCGATTACATTAATAGCATTGATAGAGGTAATGAGGGGCATTGACGCTGAAAAAAAATATCTCGCTCGGTTGGATCTAGCGCGTTATTCATCAAGAGAAGTGACCTAAATTTTTATCCGCGTCGTGAACACGCATAAAGTAAAATAAATTTACAATCGACGCTGGAATAAAAACTGCGATCGTAGTTTTTTTCTCTCGCTTTTTCTTTATTTGTAAACTAATTTTCTGAGTCACGCTTGCAAGAAAAGTATAAATATGTGCATTTTGTGCTCGTCCGTCCGTATTGGCTTTTTTTTCTTGATTCAAGGAGAGATTTTAATCGTGCATTTGCTAATGACTGTTCAGTTGAGTCGACCTTCTTTTATGAAAATTGAATAAAGGCGTATTATTATGTAGATTACAGGTGTATACATTTTTTTTTGTAAGAAAAAAAAATCTCAGCCAGTACAATTAATTGAATTTGTGCGTAAGATATACTGCAACGAGTGCGGTTAACCACGTCTCTTTTTTTTGACATGAAATTAACTTATCAAACATTTAGAACTTCCCCTGATGTTATTTTTTTTTAATTTTGGAGTAATTATCAAAATGCTAGGATTCAATTCCCGTTATTTCAATTCTTTAGCTATTACATTTCACAGTAGTTTACATTTTAGATATCGTAATTAAATAAAAATTTATATTTTATTTCTGTACACATTTTATAGAAAAAAAAATTGTATTGAAGTTTCTATCTTTCTATTCTCAATATTAACTGACATTTTATCTCTGAAGCTTTGGAAACTCTCAGGTTTATCTTAAGACAGACCAAATCTGTTAGAAATCAACATCATACTTTAATCACTTTATACAAACATTAATATTGCCTAATTTCAAATGTGACTCAATCATACAATTGACCACACGGTCTTGATACCTGCAATATTAATTTATCTACTAAAGGGAAAGCTCTATACAGCATCGTCGATCTTTACTTATATTGACATGTCCTACCTAAATGAGAAGGTTTGAACATAATTACAGTAATGTACCTAAGTAGTTTGGTATTAGTACAATCATCTCTAATCATATGTGACTTTATGATTATAGAAGAAAGGGGGACACAGCGGACACCCGCTACAATAGACTTCATTTGATATGAACAGTACTTTGTACAAGTTTCAGAAAAAATAATACATTTTGAAAAACGTACTTTTCCTTTTAACTACATCACTTATCGGAAAAGTAAACAAAAAATTAATTTTTTTCCCAAATTCATACTTTTTTTCTGAAATTTGTGTAAACTACTTTTCCTCACATTGTGCCCTGACGGATCACTTTAACCCGGAGTATCTTTCTATGCTCTGCTTTCCTCTACACATTTTTAAACGAGTGTATTAACAAACAATCCTGACTTTCATAGTCTTTTTTATCTAAGTTTTAATCAAAATGTAATAATTATGCTATCAGACAAGCAAAAGAGTTATTACAGCACTTAAATTGTGAATCGTTAAACAATTTTAAGAGTACTACATTCCATTTGGAGTAAGTTAAAAGTGACTTACTTATATAACAGCTCATTTAAAAAAAAAAGTAATGAAAAGTAAACCTCTTAAATATTACAAAATATTACAATTACACTGAAAACAATTTGGTAATTTTAAGTAAATATATATTTATTTCAATAGTACTTGTTAAATGCATTTCTTTAAAACTAAATGAATTTATTTTTTTTCTAAATAATTTTAGTAGTTTCAAAAAGATAATTACTTGATTCAAAGAAATAATTAACAAGTACTATTGAAGTAAATATTTACTGAAAATTACCAAATTTGTCTCTCAGTGTACCATTATATCATTTAAAAATTTGCATCAAATTTTATAAACATCCTTGTATTTAAAAAAGAAACAGCCCGTCCTCCAAAAAAAAAAAAACTAAATAAATTAACCAAACTAACCGAAAACAATAACAGACCCGCCAAAATAAACGTAACACATCGTATTCCATCCTCGAGAGACGTACACGCATAGCAACGAAGTGACGATCTCTCGCTGCTTTATATACCCCAAGCACCGCGGCGTTGCCGCGCTCCAAACACAATGCCTCCCTCGAAAATCTTCTTCGGGTGGCGAAGGCTGCGCGGATCGCTAGGCCTCGCCTCCTTGGGCCCGGGCATCTTCCGCTCGGACTCGTCCGGGGCCGCTCTCTCCTACATATAT